>REGO01001228.1:120376-136704 GCA_010120015.1 Rhombomys opimus
TTTGAGAAAATATTAGGTCAAATATTCTGTGAAATTACATTTACGTATTCACATCTTCCAAAATAATTTTAGTTAATACATAACTATGTTGGTAAACACAGGAAGAATGTTTGTTTTTATTTTTCTGTTGATTTTCCAAAACTAATATTATATAACTAAGAATAATTTTATAAAATAATGAGAGGAATGAGTGAATATGTGCTCATTTCTAGTTTTATTGTATAAGCATTGTATTTGTGGTTATTAAATGATATAATGTTTATTTTTTCTTATTTAATATGTAATCATTCAAATCTAATAATATGCAAAATTAGTCTCATAAAAATAATAAATATGCAATCCTACTAATGTTTGCTTTAACTTGTTAATTTTTTTAAATTTCTCTTTTTTTATCTTGTTATGTAATTATTTGTTGAAATAATTTCTTTTCTTTTTGTTATAATTATTTATTTGTGTATATGCATGTGGGTATAACATATGCCATAGAAAATATGTGGAAGTCAGAGCACAACTTGAGGGAGTTGGCTTTTTCTTTTCAAGGTTCAAACTCAGGTTTTTAACTTGTTGACAGTCATGTTTGACCACTGAGCCATCTCACTGGCCCAGTACTGATATTCTCAACATTGAAGATCTGAGCTGTTTACATTTTATTAATTATTTTTTTAAGTCACTATGTGTTTTAACACACATTCTGGCTTATAAACTGGGAACAATTTAGAACATAAAAGAAAAAGTAAGTTTTAAACCTGTAATGGAATATATGTGCCCTCTTGAAAATTCATATACTGTATCCAAAACCCCAGTGATGGCATAAAGAAATCTGGGTTTTGGAGGTAACTACTTTAACCTGAGTTTAAGAATTTGGAATCCCATAGTAATAATAGTTCTTTCCTTAAAAAGAAACAATGTAGACAGACCAGTGTTGGTTGCCTCTGTGGTTGCATCAAGGATAAGGTAAATGTTCAATAATGTACCAGCCAGAAAGACTGGAGCAGAAGAAAATGAACTGTATGCTGCTGAGACCTCTTGATCACCTGAACTGTCCAAAGCAAATTTCTTTATCTCAATTCACCTTGTTTATGTTGTTCTGTTATAGTCATCTTCTAAACAATTTAGGTTAATCTAGCATAATTCTTATACTATGTAAAAAGTTTAAAGTCTCCTCAGTCTCTTCATGCTATCATTGTCATTTGGTAAACATTTTAGTATTACAAAAAACTAGATGACTTAATCAATTTTATTTATGCAAATTTCCTATAAAATGTTGTAGATGACATAGTTTCAGGTAGTAATAACACATTTGCCTCCTTTTATATTTCAGAATAAAGACTTCTTAGAGTATAACTTCTAAGCGTCTCCAAAGTGGAAATGATGGGAATAAAACAAGTTGAAATGCCACAGTATTTGAGGTTATTATTAATATTCAATCATATTTCTTGAGTGTTTGGCCTTCAGATTACAACAGACTTTTTGTTAATATTCAGTGCTATACAAATTAGATATTGATGATTTGCTGGGAAAACAACTTTCTCATATTTTATGGTATTGTAGAGTTCAGGATATCATTACACTCCCTTTCAAAAAAAAAAAAAGAAACCTTATAACAAAAGACAGTCTATGTGAAATGTAAAATTAATGTTACATTTTTCTGAATATTGAAACATGACATTTATACAGGTAAATCATAAGTGGGAGTACAGAAATAAATCACAGACTGGCTTTTTGATGACATGACTGTAATTTGAAGGGGGAAGAAAGAGAATTTTAACACTGGATTTGAAAATAGATATTGAATTCTGTGCATTTTAATGATAAAGGACAGGTTTCCTCTTTTAATTTTTCTAAAAATTCTAAAACTATGTCTCTAAATAATTATGGCAATACTGGCACAATGCTATGAACAAAAATGAAATAATTTTATTTTCAGGAGAAAAGAACTTATGTCTAAGCTAACTTTTAACTTTAATACAATTGCTCACTGAAATTAAAAGAGCACCTCAGAGGACTATATTGTTTCTGTACTGACAGTATCCAGTAAGTAAGCATATAGTTTTTGAAGGTTGCAAATTAATTGTCTAACCTATAACACTGATTTGATGTTTTTGAAAAATGATTTCAATGTTGTAACAAATATGTGGATATCTGAAGATCTGCAAATAAATGCTTTTGTAAAAGACACTATTGAGGTTATACCTTTATATAAAACTCTTCATAATAAGCACTGTCTTTAAATGCCTAACACCTGGCATGACTCTGCTTGTCCTGTCACTAGTCAATTAACATGTGTTCTGATACTGCAACAAAGGACACAGAGCAATTCACATCATAAATGGCTTCTGAGATCACTGGTGTAGTAAGTACAATACTTGGTCCTCCTACACTCACACATACACAGTTTCTATTCTTTGTGCTTAGTTAAGTTCTTCTCAATAACCCAACTCATCATGCTCTCTCTACACACAACAAGCACTCAATATATAATAAAGGGGGTCACACCCAAAGAATATGAGAATATGTCCGATTATATTCTAGCCACATTTATTCTCTTATTGCATGAAAGCCTCCAAGTACTTTAATAAGATATCCTAAATATTTATGCACCTGTTTTTGGTTCTTGGTCTCAATCACTTCCATTTACATGGCTTACAAATATCCATCTATATACATAGCATATACATAAACTATGTATTCTTTTTCTCTTAGCTAATATCTTTGGTTAAATCATTTAGTGCTCCCATTACTTATTGACTGGGGGTCATTCAAGATCATATCCTCATTGAAGATTCTGTTGGGAAATATGTTTGGGAGAACTTTTATGTTGTTGTTTGAAGAGCTACGTTCTGCTTCATTGTTTTGCTTATGTAAATATAATTAATCCATTAACGGTTGCCAGAAAGTAATGTGACTGATATTAAGTAATTTTCCTACATAGAATTTAAAAGATTTTTTTTTTACTTTGCAATTAAGAGACAATTTTCTGTTAATCATAGAACCATCTGTGTGAAACTTAGTGTCCTTCAATCTGATAAATGAGGCACTGCACTTTGTATAAAGAGAAAGCAGCCCAACCTTCCCTACACAGAAATTTCTCCCATGTGACAAATGTGGAATTTGAATCAAGAGTAAACACCTTGATCACCTCCCCCTGAGCGGGGAGCAGCCTTACCAGGCCACAGAGGAAGACAATGCAGCCACTCCTGATGAGACCTAACAGACTAGTATCAGAAGGAAGAAAAAGAAGCCCTCCCCTACCAGTGGACTTGGGAAGTGGCATGTGTGGAGAAGGGAGGGATTGGGAAGGGAGGAGGGAGAAAACTAGAGAAGGGAGACAAAGTAAATAAAGTGTAATTAAAAATAAAATTGAATTTAAAAAAAAAGAACCCAGAGGACACTAAGATTACAATAAATAATTATACGCCGACAAATTAAAAAAAAAAAAGAGTAAACCCGTCGTTACATAGACATCTCCTCTTAGTTGTAACACTCCATCCTAGAGAGAGGAGATGAGCTCTAAATCTCAATAACAAAACAAACTTTCAAATCCAGAAAACAGGAAACAAAATCCACAAGGCCCCTCCCAATGCTATATGAGCAGTAAATATGCAGTTACTATAATGCAAATATATAAGTACATGTGTGTATATTGCATAGTACATTAACACATAGCTAACATTTTGAGAAAACCATTGGGATAGATGTTTAACAGAGTTATATGTACTTCTTTCTTTCACCTTTTTAAATTTAATATTATTTATATATTTATTTATTACAATTTATTCACTTTGTATGCCTGCTGCAGCCCCCTCCCTCATCTCCTCCTAGTCCCATCTACCTTCCCTCTTCTCCCTATGCCATTTCCTTAGTCCCTAATTCCCCCCTCCCCTTTTATCTGACCCTAGCTTATCAGGTCTCATCAAGGCTGACTTCATCATCTTCCTCTATGACAGGGCAAGACTCCATCGTCCTTAGTTGGAGTATAGGTCTCTGCGGGCCCCTCTGGTCTTAGATATTTTGGCTCTGCTTTTTAAATCATGATTAATGTCTAATTTTATAACAGAATACACTGTATTTATCACATATGATAAACAATTGTCATCTGTGTGAGCATGTGTATGTACAACACAAATGTACCTAATCACAGTGAGTGCAGTGGATATCATGTCAACACCTGTTTTGCTCTGTTTTATTTATTTTTCCTGTAAATTGGGGATATGTTTTAAACATTTCTTTCCAAATTTGAAAGCTTAAAAATGGTATAAACCAAGTATAATTATATGATGTCTTCTCCCCTTTTAATGTTTTTAGCATTTCATGTTCACATTTCATGGTAAAATATGCACATTCATTTAATTTGGTACTAGCTACTTTCCTGTAGCTGAAGTCAAACGCTTAATAAGGTCCTCTTTAATCTCTCTAATGCTAATTTAGCTTTTAAAATGTAACCTATCTGACAACTTTTATCTTTTAATTTAATGCACTTTCCATCTGTCTGCTAGACATCCCTGACTCCTTTCTGGTCATTTTCAGCCTTATCACCTGTGAATATCTTTCTGTCTCTGACTTATCATGCAATTACACAGCCTTTAGTGGTTTCATTTCTCTCTCTTCACAGCACAACCCTTATGTGGGCACATCAGTGTGATAAGCAGGATATTTCTATGAGAAACAGGTGCTTCTGTGACCATGAGCTTGACCATAAGAAATAGAGAGGTAGCTCATTTCTGACTGAATTAAGGTAATGCTTCCTAAACTCTGGTATTTATTCTGAATAGGTAAATCTCTAAAACACATATAATGATAGAATGCATGATTATTAATGACAACAACAGAAACAAATTAAAATTTGAAAAAATGGTAGCTTAAGATTTGTGGATCTCCTTTTTTATCCCCTCTCTGGGAATAAGAAAGTCTGGCACAGCTTTTTGAATAATTCATGAGAAGAATAAAAGATTTATCAATAAAAACAGGGTCAAGTTCTCTCAGGGAGCTTTAGAATATAAGTATTGCTAGAACAGCATCAGAGGAGAGCTATGTATTTGAATGCCCAACTTAAATTTTTATCCTGTGAAAATCTTTGTTAGTAACTTAATAAAATAAACTTTCATCACAGAACAATGTCTGTGATATTTCAGTATCACTAGTTTTTAAAATTTAATTCTTTCAAAAAATTATTTCCTGTTTATGAAATAATTTTTTACTATATTAGCTTTTAAGAATCACTCAAATTACAATAACAAAAGAAATGTTGTTTGAGTCCCAAGGAGCTGGAAAGATGCCATTGTGAGTATTTCTCATCATTTACCTATTGTGTGATACCTTCTTGGAAATAATACATCTGTGCTACATATGCTTCTATTTGATGAATCTACCTGGGAACATAACCAAGTATGTGATGCAATGGAAAGGAAACACTTTCCAAGAGTGAAGGAAGCGTTGATAGCCAATGTCCCACACAGAGCAATTATAAGGAACTTGCCCGGTTGTTTCCAAACAAACATCAGCATTCCAGGGATAGTCCAGCTGCTGAAGTAAGACAAGTGCCCTCAACATTAGTCATAAAACATAACTGTTACCTCAAACTCCTTATTAGCACATTCATTGTAAGTACAGTCAACTGATGAGTTAAAATTACAGTATTAATGACATAAGTTTAGACTTTGCTTATGAGCGGCGAAAGGCATTCGGTATTCTTGGAGTGATGTCTAAAATTTAAGTGGAAAGACTGAATATTGGAAACTTCTTTTTACCTTTTGAATTGACTTGGGAATTTTTAAATCAATAGACTTGTTATGCTAGATAGGTGTTGCTATGTGCTACTAGAAATTTTTAACAATAACCTTTTAAATTACTGTCTATTCACAGAAAAGATAAAGTAATTCAGCTATCAAGTGACAATACCCTCTTCATTCCCATGTGTCCATTCCTTTTTGGGATTTTGTATGTTTTAAACTTGTATAGTCTTGCTCATAGTGTAACCGCTTCTGTGAGTTAATATGGGAAAATCACAGCTATTTCCAGAAGAACATTATTTTGTTGTAGTCCTCTGCTTCTTCTGGCTCTTACAATATTTATATCCACTTTTTGCATTGATCTCTGAGTCTGGGAAGGATGTGACAGTGTTGAACTTCTGAGGGCTAAGCACTCTTCATTCTCTTATCCTGTTTCTCATGGCAATTGTGGAGTTTCTATGTTCATTTCAATCTACTGCAAAAACAAGCCTCTCTGAAGAGGGTTGAGAGAGACATTTATATAAAAATATGAATATTAATTTGTATTAATATATATGGCAATAATATATATATATATGAACATGCCCCTAGAAAAAGATATGATACCATATCTCCTTAGCTGAATAACAGTAGTGTGCTGCTCTCCTTTAGGAACTGTGGCCTGAACATCCACTGCTTCTAGGCAATTATAAGAGTGCCCAGTATTGGTTCCATCTTGTGAAATGGGCTTAAGTTCTTTCTGAAAATATTTGGTTACTTCAATATCCCATGCCACTATTAAACCAATAGGCATGTCTTGCCAGGTTGGTAGTTGCTGTTGCTCACAGAAATGGCAATGAGTTAAGACTGTTGTTCAGTTTCTCCTCCAGTAATGGTATATGTCACTTTCACCAATGTGAAACCAAACTGCTCAGGATGAAGCTTCCAACTCGATGTCAATATAATTTCACCATGTTCTAAACCTCAGATAAGGATATCTTAATCACTATGATATTACATCAAATGAGTAATTCTACTGGGTAGAATGAGGAGATTACCATAGACTCAGATGCTTGAATGCTTAGTTATTAGAGGTTGGAACTGCTTGGGAAACATTGGGAGGTGTGGCCTATTTGGAGTAAGGCTGGCCCTATTGTATTCGGTGTTTCAATGAGGCTGGGCTTTTAGTTTTAAAACATATACCAGACTCTATCTCTCCCTGTTCCATGTGGCTCAGAATTTAAAGCTTTCAGCAACTTCTGTAGTACTATGCCTGTTTGCTTCCCACCATGATGATCATGAACTAACCCTCTACAATGTAAAGAGATCCTTAACTAAATGCTTTCTTTTATAAGAGTTGACTTGGTTGTAGTGTCTCTTCATAGCAATAGAATAGTAACTAAGACAATAACCAAGAACATTATGACTTCTAATATGCTTGGGATCTATAGAGCCTCAGTGGTTAATAACTTCAAAAAAGACAATCCATTTCTGACACTGAACTTTGTTTTAGCCTATGTTATCAAATTGGGCTTTATCATCACCTTTTAGGATATCTCAATTTAAAAATTTTATATATGTGTTTGAATATAGTTTAGAAAGCTTCTACAAAAGTAGATTTCTGCATGATTTCTCTGGAATTTGCTGTATTCCAGACATGCTGTTGGCAATGGAAGAGTAAGGGGTCTTTAAAATATTCAACTTCTATTCAAAGTTAATGTCTTGATTTAGTAGAACCTGGCAGCAAATATAAAACTATATGATTTTAGTTGAACAATGAATATTTTCATATATCCAAGTATGTCACCACCTGCAGTGACACTTGAATACCACCTAAGTGAGGGCTGGGGGAAAAAGAGCGGGGGACACAAAGAAGACACCAAGTCTAGACTCTGATCAAGGTGTGTTTACTGATTGTAAAAACAGCATTTAACTAGCAGAAAATTACAAGCAGTTTCTCATGGCAGTAGCTTCACTTGGCAAAGCATCCGAGGGTTCACTCAAGGTTTCACAGAATTTGCTCTCTGGTTCCCATGCTTGCACTGAGTTTGGTATCTAGTTCTCGGGGTCAAAGCTCTCTGCTGTAGGACTGCCAAGGTCAGTCTCTGAGACACTGAGCTTTAGATTAGACCCATGTCTGCCAGGGCCAGGAGGCAAAATTCCACTGCTCAGACTAAGCACCAAACAACAATATGCACTCCAATTCAGCTACCAACTCTATTTTGGCTGACATACAAGTATAAATAAAATTACTGAATCAAACTAAACCATTAAGCGGATATTCATAAATTGTGTCATTGCTCTCCATTATCTTTGAAAAGCATTGTCTTAGGGTTTTATTGCTACAGAGAGATGTCATGACAACATCAACTCTTTGTTCTTCTTTTTTTTTTTTTTTATTAATCACAGGTTATTTACTTTGTATCCCAGTCATAGCACCCTCCCTCATTCCCTCCCAATCCCACCCTCACTCCCTCATCTCCTCCCTGCCCCTTTCAAAGACCACTGCTAAGGGAGGTCCTCCTCCCCTTCCATCTGACCTTAGCTTATCAGATCTCTTCAGGACTGGCTGCCTTGTCCTCCTCTGTGTCCTAGCAAGACTGTTCCTCCCTTGGGGGGGAAGGAAGGTAAAGGAAACAGTCATTGAGTTCATGTCAGAAATAGTTCCTGTTGCTCTTACTAGGGTACTACTTGGTTACTGAGCTACCATGGGCTACATCCAAGCAGGGGTTCTGGATTATATCCATACATGGTCCTTGGTTGGAGAAACAGTCTCATAGAGGCCCCCCATACCCTGATGAATTCTGTCCTTGTGTAGCTTCTGTTCTCTCCAGGTCATACAAACTTCCCCTTCTTTCACATCCTTATCTGCACTCTGCCTAAGGTTTGGTTATGAGTCTCCGCATCTGCTTTGACACACTGCTAGGTAGAATCTTTCTTAGGCCCTCTGCAGTAGGCTTCTGTCCTGTTACTTGTTTTCTCCTACTTCCCATGTCCATCATTTGTCTTTCTAAGTAAGGATTGATCATCTTACTCCGGGTCCTCTTTCTTGTTTATCTTCTTTAGGTGCACATATTTTAGTATATTTATCTTATCTTATAGGTCTATTTAAGTGAGTATATACTGTGTGTGTCTTTCTGCTTCTGGGATACCTCACTCAGGATGATCTTTTGTAGATCCCACCATTTGCCTACAAATTTCATGAATTCCTTGTTTTTGATTGCTGAGTATTATTATTTTTTTAAAAAAATACATTTATTTGAGGCTGACTTACAGGTTAGAGGTGTAGCCCATAATCGTCACGGTGAGAAACATGGTGCCATGAAGGCAGACATGGTGCCAGAGGAGCAGCAGTGAGTTATATACAAGAGAAAATGACAGTGAGTGACTGGGCCTGAATTGAACAGGTGAAACCTCAAGCCCCACACCTACCTAGTGACACAATTCCTTCTACAAGACCACAAGCCCATAATACCACTCCCTTTGAATCTATGTGGGCTATTTTCATTCAGAACACTACAAACATCTATAATTATAGTTGACATTAACTTGAAAATTTTCATGTGCTGTGGACTCTTTAAGTTCCTTTTTTTATATGACTATATAATACAATATTAAGAATTCTCTCTAATACCATAGATATTCTCCCTTTTTAGTTTGGAGGGGATACATGCTGCTCAAAACAACAGAGTTGTAATGGTTGAGCTAGAACAAGGATGCCAAGTGAAAATAAATCTTCTTTGAAAACTTACCCATGGCTTTAAGCCTAAACATTAAGATTAAAATAGATTTAGGCTTATATGATGATATAGCAAATGTAGCATTAATTCTCAACTGTAATCATGTACAAAGATAGAGTACTTGAATGATGAAAGCTTAGATTCACAGATGGTTTGTAGTGAAAATAGTCTACTTTAAATATATCAGAGATTGACCCAAGGGCTTCCTTATAATTAAACACCTGCTCACCTCACTAGTACGTACATGAGCCCTTGAGGATGAAAGAAATAGCAAATTTAGACTTGTTTGAAGTACTTTACTTTAAAAATTAGATTCCTGAAAATCTGTAAATAAACAAAATGTGTTAACAGGCTCATTTAATCAAACATGTATTAGGTATATTTAGTGGAAGAAGTATGCTCATCCTTATTGAATTAAACTTATAAATAAAATTCTTGTTAAATATCCCTCAATTTCCAGAGAAAGACACAGACAGAGGTATGAGACCCAATAGTTAATATTAGCGTAAATGTAAGAGCACAAAAATTTTAAGCACAATGAAATCCAAATCTGCATCTGTCTTGATGGTTTGATCATAAAGGCACTAGGAGGGACAATCAAATCATATCATTATTTGATGTGTGGTTTCAAAAAAATGCCTTCATAGGCCATATGGAAGGGACTCTATTAGGATGAGTGGCCTTGTTGGAGAACATATGACACTAGGGGGTGGGCTTTGAGGTCTTAGATGCTCAATCTATACCCAATGTGGCAGTCTCTTCTTGCTGCCTACAGATCAAGATCTCCGCTCCTTCTCTAGAACCATGTCTACCTGTATGATACCATGCTTCCTGCTATGATGATAATGGACTAAACTTCTGAACTATAAGCCATTCTAAATTAGAAGTTTTTCTTTGTAACAGTTGCCCTGGTCATGGTGACTCTTCATAGCAATAGAAACTTAAATTAACACACTGTAGTAATGACAAACATGAAAAAGAGAAGCACTAAATCATCAGTATTTGTTGTATTTAGCTGTATTCTCCTAGTACAGGCAGAAATGACAATGTGTCAGCATCTGGAAACTCTAAAAATGTACTGATAAGGCTTGGAGTATATGACAAGTATCTACTTGACCGAGGAGTCAGTAAGGCAAGTGAAGAGAGCCTAGCCATAGAGCAAAATGAACTCCTACCTGATGCCCTAGACTAACACTTAAGCTCATATCTGAAGAGCAGACGTCTGTCATCTGTACGATGGTGAATATTCACTTTTTTACACTGTTTATCCATATATAAATAAATGCATATTTGTAACACAGACTCACACATTTAAATTGATAAACTATGGAGTTGTTTTCCTTTCTTTGCCTTTTTTTTAATTTTTACTTGTTTGTTGTTGTAAATAAAAGTGATTGCTGAGCTATATAATGTTTATTATTATTAGCCCTATAATTATTGTGATGGTGTTATTTAATCAGCTATCAAACCTGTTAGATTTTATAATTTCCTTAAAACATCTTGGGCTGGGCAGATAATTCCATCTACGATATCTCAGTAACCTCACCATCCAAAGCAGTCCTCCTTAACCACCCTCATCTGGGCTGTCTTGCATCTATTTCCTCATAAATACTGACCCTCTTCACACCATCATTTTCATACCTTCCTCCTGGCTCATCTGGTTTTTTCTCCACACTATGCCATCCATTGTGGCATTCTTCTTCCTCCTCTCCTCTTGTCCATCTGTTTCTGTGATGCTCCTATTCTCAAAAGCCCTGAGCCTTAGCCATGCCTACCCCATTCTGCTCTGCCCATGTTTTAGTCCTTTAATCGACCAATTAGGTACACTGTCTTAGGCAGGTTTACACAAGAATACATTTATCCAGGCAGTAACCAGATCTTGAAGGCCAGCAACCAGCATCAAAATACAAGCATCAGACCAACCCCCAACACTTGTTCTTTGTTAATTTTGTACAATGTATTTCGATGATACACACTTCTCCCTGTGGTCCTCCTTTATCCTCCTTTATCTACAAATATCTACATCTTCTCTGAAACCCACCCAACTTTGTATCTATTTTTCTTTTTATAAAATGAATACCAACCTGTGATACACATAGATTATTGGATGTACATATTTCCAGTGGAGCAGTTTGACATAAGAAAGGCTAAACCCTTAAAACCAACTCCTAGAAGCTATTATTCTCTGCATATAATATCTTTTCAATAGATCATGATAAACACAGAGAATCACAACCGGTCACCATAAGGACAATTAAAAATTACAGTCAGCATTCTTGACACCAAATGGGAGCTCTAGATTACATTACTTTGCCCCAAGTCTCGGGAACCATTGTAAAAATAAAGAAAAAAATAAAAGAAAAAAAAGGAGGTGGAAATATAAAAGCCAGAAATATTAAATGTCTACAAAGAACCAGTGGTTTCTGGACATAAAATAAATATCCAGACATTCTTATTATAACCATATATATATATATATATATAATTTACATCTCTACAATTAGAAATATAAAGACAGGTGCAGCCTAGTTAAAACGTCATCATACAAGTGCACCTTGCCACCAAGCTTCTCAAAGGTGTTTAATTGTTTGAGATGGGAAATGTGAATGGTTCAGATGAGTTGAGGTATTGGCTAAAATGTGTCATATATTCATTAGTGTACACTCAATTTTCTAAATTAAAATACAAATGCCAATAATATGAGTTGACGGACGCCATGAGGAAGGAATATCTGTGGACAAGTGAGCTTCCTGAAGACAGTCCACTGTTTTGCACAGCTGAGATGGATATATCTTGGGGAAAAAATTCTCCAGAGGCTTCATCTCTGGATTGCTTCTTGCTGCTGCTCTGCCTTCTCATGGATGTCATTGTCATATTCCTTATGTATCTAGCATGGTGTAATTGGGCTTTGAAGGCCCGCACCGCCTATATTCTAGTGTGATTGCTTCGTGGAAGACAGCTCGCTCTACTGGACAATTTTCCTGCAGATCAATATGAAGTTGAACTTCAATCTGTTTTTGAAGAATATGGCTTTGTGATGATTGGTTTTGGAGAATATATAACTTGTGGCTATGAGGCAATCTTTTTTCTTACATAGAGAATTTTGTCTTAGGTTGTATAAACACTAAGAAAAAAAGGTAGCAGTAGCTTTGCTCCATCCAGTAAATATATGTATTTGGATGGATGTATGGATGTAAAGTGGTTGGAGATTATTGAAACTTTGCTTCATTCAATAAGTGCTTTTCTCCAGCCCCAGAGAATTAAGTTTTATTCCCTCAGAGAAAAAGTCTGCTGAGTGATTAATAGCTGACTCCACACATCTCCTTAGTACCTGACATGGCAAAGCTGGCCTTCAGCAATGAGTGCTTATGTTTCTCACAATAGAAACCAAACTCTTTAGAACACAATTTAAAAATATATCAGGGCACAGGGGTCCTCTATGAGACTGTTTCTCCAACCAAGGACCATGTATGGCTATACCCTAGAACCCCAGCTCAGATGTAGCCCATGGTAGCTCAGTATCCAAGTGGATTACCCTAGTAAGGGGAACAGGAACTATTTCTGACATGAACTCAATGACTGTTTCCTTTACCAACCCCTGTCCCCCAAGGAAGGAGCAGCCTTGCTAGGCCACAAAGGAGGACATTAAAACCAGTCCTGAAGACACATGATAAGCTAGGGTCAGATGGAAGGGGAGGATGACCTTCCCTAGCAGTGTTCTTGGAAAGGGCCAGGGAGGAGATGAGGGAGGGAAGGTGGAATTGGACGGAATGAAGGAGGGGGCTCTGGGTGTGATACAAAGTAAATAACCTGTGATTAATATTAAAAAAATAGAAAATTAATAAAAAATGCTATTCAAGTGCTTGTGAAATTTTAAAATGAACCATATGATAGATATTGGAAAGTTGGATCAGTCTTTAAGAAGAACATTCACTGCTCTTGCAGAGGACCTGAATTTGGTTAGCATCACACTCATGGTGTTTCACAACTTTTGAAACTTTATTTGCTATGGATCTGATGCCTCTCTTTGCCTCTTTTAACTTTTGAAACCATGTCTTGAACATCAACTCATGAGGGATTACACATACACACAGACAACAGATAAGTACATAATTATTCAGAAAAATAAAAGTGCATTGCTTTGCGCTTACTGTTCCTCTCAGATGTACGGATTAATAAATTTCCATTCATACATTTCATTAATACATAATATAGTCCAATTATGATAGATGAAAGAACAAAAATTATAAATGAGAGGTTTAAGCCAGATGTAGATGAGAAATCATTATAGAGAGGTTCATGAAGAGAGTTTGTGCTGACCTTAGCCTCCATTTCCATTATGATTTTGTTGTATCAGGGTTTTCTGATAAGTAGCATATAAATAAAAAATTTTATTTAAATTGAATTGACTGAGTAACTCTAAGTTAACATAACTGTGGAAATCTGCTAAATATTGTGTTTCAACCCATAGCAGTTTTGAAACAAAAGTCAACCAGAACATGGTATGGTAAAAGAATAAGCATTGTAGTACATTTATTTGTTTTTTTAAGCCCCACAATTCTGTTACACTGCTTTAAATATCAGTCATTATGTATCCCAAACTTTAACCAATTTACTAAATTTAGTGTAACTTCACATGCTGTGATGTTGTCTTGAAACCTTCTGAGATGGTTGCATACATAGATAAGTGAATTTTCTCCTTTGTCCTTGATTCGTTAACATTGCACTCACATTTAAGCAATGTTGCAATTATGACTGAGAAAAGCTCCTGCAACTCAAATATTCTGTATATGGAATACTACAAACATTTGAACTTAGATATTCTTAGGACTACTTCAGCCATTTTAAACAATATATCTCTAAAATTACCTCAAGTACAAAAGTTGTGGGAATAAACAGTTCACAGAAAAAAATACCTTCTTGTAATAGGAATGATGAAACATAAACATAGAGAATTGTTGTATTTGTACTGTGTTAGATATACAATTTTCCATTTTACTCTTGCCAAACAATGATTAGAAAAGTTTGATGAATACTGCCTTTGTGGATTGTATTTCATGCATCCTCCAAACTAAAACCTCTATATAAAATATTCTATTATTTCTTTTATCTGTTCTATGCCCCTATTGCTGAAAGAATGTTTTCTTTTTTCTTTTGTGATTATTTTAGAGAGACTTTTATTCAAAGAACAATTTTTTTTTACATTGAAAAAGGATTCATTAGAAGCACTGGAGAATGGCAGGGACAGTAACAGATGAGCTAATGAATGGCCAAAGGCACACTCAGGCAGGGTAGTGGGCAGAGAGAAACCACCACATCCATAGTTTCCAGGAACAGAGTAAACTGAGAATGATCCTGATTTTGGTAGTCCTGACTGAGCCTGAATGAGCTGCAGGATCAGCCTCCAAAGCTAGCAATCTGCAGTCCATTATGAAGAGCTTAAAAGTTCCGAAGCCCAAACTAAGAGAAACCTACAACAACATCCCTTTAGTAACACAATGATCATTTGGGAGAGCATGAAATACAAAGATTGCACCTCATCCCAAGTCATGGTGGGGTTGGCTCCCCACTCCTAACATTCCTAGGCTGGGAAGAACTGTAGCTAATCCAAAAATGTTTTGTTTTGTTTTGTTTTTTAAATCATATCAGATGTTTAAATGAAAAAAAATTCCTATTTAAAATGTGTGTACCTTTTGTCTCATTACAATTTCTTTATTTTATAAATATCAATGGAATACATAAAAACTTATAAAACAAAATGGTTGAATTTACTTTTTATAAATTAGTATAAAATATTTTGATTTTTGTTTATTTGCTGTGGATGAATGTGTGTGTGTGTGTGTGCTCATGTTCACGGGCTCACGTGCATGTACTCACATGTGTATGCTGCTAGCTATGGAAGCCAGGAAAGAGCATCAGATTCCTTGCAGCTATAGTTATATTCATTTGTAACCTGCTTGAAGTAGGGGCTAGAGTCCGAACTCTGTCCTCCTGATAAAGTACGTACTCTTAATAACCCACCACTAAGAAGAAATAGCAAATAATTGTCTCAACAATGGAGAAATATGTGCAAAGATTTGGGTAATTATTTTTAAGAAAATAAATATGGATACTTTCATTGACCACTGACTTCCATTTCCACGGTGGATCCAGTTTTCCTTCAGGTATTGCTTTTTTATATATATCCTTTTTAAAATTCTTCATTAATTACTCTTTATTCACTTTGTATCCCCCCTCTGGTTCCCTCCCTCCTCCGTCCCAATTCCTCCCTTCCTCCACCCTCTTCATGCATGCCTCTCCCCAAGTCCACTGATAGGAGAGGTCTTCTTTTCCTTCCTTCTGATTATAGTCAATTAGGTCTCATCAGGAGTGGCTGTATTGAGGTATTGCTTTTTTTTTTTTTTTTTTTTTTTTTTTTTTTTTTTTTTTATAAGATTTGTTTCATAAAAGTATCCTAAAGAGAAAAAAAAAATGAGTATTAAAATTTGAGAGAGAAAACTCCATTTGTGTTTTCAACTTTAAACATTAGCCACCTTAAATAGTTAATTATAAGGTATGTGTAAATATTTTCCTGAGTGAAGACACACCTGTAATGTCTGCTAAAACTCTAGATTCTGTGTTTTCAGAATAACTTTTGACAAAATTAATGCCTTGGGCGTGCTTATTATAACTCTTCAAAGATTTCTAATGCTTACAGTATATATGGGCAGTCAGGCACATCACACTCCTTTTGGGTATTAAGAATACGCTTTGCATGATCAAGAGTGTTTTTGCTCAGTGCAGTTAGCTTTCTCCTGAATTCTAAACTTTCTCCTGAAGTTTAGTTGAGAAAAAAAGAACACATGTAAGGAACTGTGGATAGGTGATGCTTAAAGCACAT
>REGO01001228.1:161968-176605 GCA_010120015.1 Rhombomys opimus
AGAAAACTTTCCCTGAAGCCAGACACCCTTCCTTTGACCTTGGACTTCTCAGCCCCTAGAACTGTAATAAATAAGCTTGTATTTTCTATAACTTACCCAGACACAAACATTTATTTACTAGATCAAATTACATAAGAGAATAACTGATTGTTGACATACTAAATACTTGAAATGTACATCATTCTTGAAACTGGGTAAGTAGGAGAAACTTTGATAGTTTAAAAAATGTAATTAAAAAATCTGATCAATCCTCATCTAGAAAGACAAAGGGAATGGACATTGAAAGTAGGAGAAAACAAGCAACAGTACAGTAGCCTACCACAGAAGGCACCTGAAAGACTCTACCTAGCAGTGTATCAAAGCAGATGCTGAGACCCATAACCAAGCCTTCCCCAGAGTGTAGGGTACCATATGAAAGAAGGAAGAATTAGTATAACCTAGAGGGGACAGGGAGCTCCACAAGATCCAAATATATCTGGGCACAGGTATCTTCTCTGAGACTGTTTATCCAACCAAGGACCATGCATGTATATAATCTACAATCCCTGCTCAGACATAGCCCATGGTAGCTCAGTAACCAAGTGGGTTCCCTAGTAAGGGGGACAGGAATTGTTTCTGACATGAACTCAATGTCTGGCTCATTGAGCTCCCCCCACCCCCGAAGGAGGAGCAGCCTTGCTAGGCCACAAATAAAGACATTGCAACCATCCTGAAGATACCTGATAATCTAGGGCCAGATGGAAGGAGAGGAGGACAGTCCTCTCAGTGGACTCGGAGGGGGGCAGGGAGGAGATGAGGGAGGGAGGGAGGGGAGGATTGGGAGGGAAAGAGGGAGAGGGCTTACATCTGGGATACAAGTGAATGTATAAAATTATTCAAAAATAAAAAAATATTAAAAATAAAATCTGCTGTGTCCAGGTAGTAAGTGCAATATAAGCAGGTTCCTCTTCAGAACAGGAGAAGCATAGAATCTTAGTTTTCTTAAGTTATATGAGGACCCATGAGATGTTGCTGGACATTGAGCAGCAAAAGCCATTCCCAGAAGAGCAGATGAATCTGAGGTATTTTTATTCTAAACTGAGAAAACAAAACAAAACAAAACAAAACAAAACAAAACATTCTTGTTTCAAAGGGGTGGGGAAAAGAACTCAATTTGGTTGTGTCAATGTATGTGCTAGGTAGTTAAGTTTTCTTCTTGTAACAAATACCAATGAGAAGATGTGAAAAGGAGAGGGTTTTATTTTCACCACATATTCTGAGGATTTTAGTCACTCCTAGTGTTGAATCTAGGGTTACATGGCTTTCAACAAAGCTGAAAGGAGGTTGTGTCTATTGCTGTTGTTGCTGCTTTTTCTAAACTAAAGTTTTAATTTATTGAGATTTTAATTCAAGAATATGCTACCTGAATCATTTCTGTCTCTTGCTATTCCAATTCCAATTCTTTTTTTGTTCTCTAGACTTACTCTCATATTCAATACTTCTTCTTTAATTACTATTGTTAACTATATGAAAATGAATTTATTATACATGTTTAGAGCTGACAATTTGGATTTGGATAATCTATGAGGGGACTATCCTTAGAGAAAGCTGATTCTTCCTCTCTGATTGCCTGTTGCTTTTTATATAAGGCTAAAGTTTTCTGAACAATCACACCTTCCCATCTCTTGTGGCCTGTCAATTATCCACTTCTTGTATAGATAGCAATAATGTTGAGATTACAAGAAGGTTTACTGCCTGCCATGTCTATAAGACAGTAGATGACAGGAGATATACTGTTCTCTGGTTCTTAAAACATTTCTGTACCTTATTTGGGAATTTATCTAAGTTTTCGTTTGGTGTAGGCTTTGCTTTGCATTGCAGACCTATCATTTGGGGCTGGTCACACCACAATAATATAGTCTCTGCATTTTCTTAATTGTACAACATGAAAGTAAAAGATATGATTTCATTTAATTAACTATATTATATGTAACACACAAATCATATTTAATTGTATACATAAAAAGGAATATTTTTTGTATATATACATATAATGTTGATAATTTGGATGTATTTTCTTTGCAACAACATTACTTTGGTTATATATATGTACTATACACATGTGTGTGTCTCTGGGTGTGTGTGAGGTGTATGTTTAATTGTGAAAAATTAGTCTAAAGGGAGAGATGATAGCCTATGGCAACATCAGAATTAGTGGCACACTTAAGTTTATCCTGAAAGCCTCTTCTGCACTTTTTTTTTCTTGCGTACTTCTACTTGAATATTACAGAAAACCCTTACCAAGTATATTTCTCTTATTCTCTCACCAGTGACTCTAGGATATTTGTTGTTCCCATAACTCAATCAATGATGTGATTATAAAGAAATTGCACCATTTGTCACAACTTATTTGGCATTTAGTGAAATGTCAGTATCAATATTTCTGTCACAGTGTCCTGGATATTTTTTGAATTGGAACAATTTGATTGAAAACAGATTGATTGACATAAAGCTTTAGTTTAAGTACCATATGGGAATACCAAAACAGCCTACTCTTGGAATTTAAGACATTTTTAAAGGCCTCTATTGTTGAGTATTTAACTCTTTAATTTTATCCACAGCAACTTCTGGAGAGTAGAAGGTAAATATATACTTTCATTTTTTTATATGAATTAAAATGCTGACATACCTATTAATCCTGGTAAGTTTGCATCATGCTGATTATCAAACTATTACTATATGGGTGGTTGTAAGTCAAAACTTATTTCAACATTGCTGTATGTATATGAACTATTTGTTTCTTTTCAATAGCTAATGTGTACAATAATTTATATTATTATTTTGGAATAAAAGCACATATTTCTTCTATTTATGAATCAACTTCATTCTGTGACGAAGCTGTGATCCCTCATTAATAAGCAATGAATGTGTTCAGTGTTTGCTGACAAAAAGAAAAATAATACACAATTACTTCCACCCCAATAATTATTCCAAAATTTCAGGCTGTACATTGTGAAAACTAAAGGTGTTCAATAAATTTTTAAAATGGTAGATGGGTTCTTTATAACTAAAATAGAAAAATATTTTTCTCCAATCATAGGGAAGGATTTGCAAATGAAGAAATTCCTTTTGAAACCCCCAGGAGTGTTCTCAATTCTCCACCTGAAATACCTCTCTAATTTCTTTCATTGAAATTCCATAGTTCTTGGAAAGTTAAAAAAAATAATAAAATAAAAATATCTTTAAACCATTGCTTACCTGAAGTTTTATATAAGCTCTTTCTATTTTATTAGAAAATGAGTTTAACCTTAAGACATTGCAATGATTTATCTATATTTTACTACAGGCTGCTTCAAGAAATGTTTAAGATCTATGCCAAGTGCTGTCAGTCACCGTGGGAGAAGATACTATGTACCAGTCAGTGATGTACACAGAGCTCCTCTAGGCCTTGGCTTCATAGGACAATTTAAATTTTAAAGCCATGCTTACACTACTTACTAAGACTGCACACTTTTCTACCTTAAAGGACTCAGAAATAGCAATACCATTATAGATGCACATGGCCATGCATTTAATGAGGTTGATGAGACTGATGACATGGATAAAAATGTTATTTTTGACACTTAATGTAATGGCATTCCTTGTAAATTTCACCAGTGAGGAAGGTCCATGAAAACCTTAGCTAAAGAGATAGGTAGCTACTTAGTGATAAACTAAGTACTAACAGTTTTTTTTTTTGAAACCTTTTTCAAAACGAATTTAAATTTTCCAACAAAATGTTCCATAAATTTAAAATGCTGCAAAATATTTTATGAAAGTTTACCTCTCATTTTATCCTTTAAAGGTTTAAGGAGAATTTTTTTTGAAGCACCCCTTCTCAGGCAATGACCTTATAAATTCTGTAAGGGTGCAGGGAGCATTTTATAATCAAACCCTGATGCTTACAAGGCTCCTTAGAGAGGAAGGTATATGCATGCCATAAACACATTTGGGCTTCATCCGCAACACTACATTAAGCAGCATACACAATTTGCACCTTTATGGACTGATATGCTTAGAATTTGTGAAGACTCATTTTTCTATTGCCTGGAAAGAAACAATACTAATAGTGTGTGCAATTAAGAGCTGCCAAGAATAATGGAAAAACTGTTGACCTGTAACCACTTTAGTACTATGAGCTGCCTTGAAGGCATAATGAATTCCTCTTTATTATCTTCATAGAACATCAAGGCAGCTAAATAAGCTGAGAGACTTCAGGGTAACCCAGGGAGTGATGACAGGACAGTGACTGGAGTAACCTCTAATGATGCAGATCTGCTTCCTCACGAATCTCCTGGCTGCATCACTCCTGCCCACAGAAAATTCCAACGCATTCTAAAAACATTTGTTAAAAATTCTATTCTCTTTCCATCTTCGGATATCTTCTTCAATTTCTTTCTTTAGAGAGTTGAAGTTTATTTTTGTTGTTGTTGTTGCTCGTTGTTTTTCGAATCAGTCTTTCACTTGCTTGGTTAGAGTCACACCAAGGTACTTTGTTATTAGTGGCTATTGTGAAGGGTTGTTGGTTCCCTAATTTCTTTCTCACCCTTTTGTCTTTGGTATACAGGAAGGCTTCTTATTTCTTTGAGTTGATTTTGTATCCAGCCACTTTGCTGAAGGTGTTTATCAGCTGAAGGTATTCTCTGGTTGAATTTTTGGGGTCGCTCATGTATGCTATCATATCATCTGTGAATAGTGATACTTTGATTTTTTCCTTTCCAAATTGTATATTCTTGATCTCCTTTAGTTGTCTTATTGCTTTAGCTAGAACTTAAAGTACTATGTTGAAAAGATGGAGAGAGTGGGCAGCCTTGTCTTGTCCCTGATTTCAGTGGGATTTCTAGATAGTGGGACCTGGAGAGGTCAGGAGCTCCACAAGGAGAGAAACAGAACCAAAATATCTGGACACAGGGGTCTTTTCTGAGATTGATACTCCAACCAAGGACCATTCATTGATATAAGCTAGGACCCATCCTCAGATGTAGCCCATGGCAGCTCAGTATCCAAGTTAGTTCCCTTGTAAGAGGAACAGGGACTGTGTCTGACATGAACCCAGTGATGGTCTCTTTGACACCCCCCCCTCAAGAGGGGAGCATCTGTCCAAGACCACAGAAGAGGACAATGCAGCCAGTCCTGATGAGACTTGACAAGCTAGGGTCAGAGGACCTCCCCTTTCAGTGGATTTGGAGAGGGGAATGGGAGGAGATGAGGGAGGGTGGGATAAGGAGGGGCTACAGCTGGGATGCAAAGTGAATAAACTGTAATTAAAATTAAAAAAATAAGAATTTAATCTAAAAAATTTTCTCCTCTCTTGGGACCTATATGGATAAACTAAAATATTTTGTCTCCAGGAACAATATACATGAAGCAGAAGAAAGACACATATTTGGGAAATTTTATTAACTTTGATAAGAGTTAAGGAATGAAATTAGTGATAGAAATATTACCGAATTTTAAGAAATGCGTGATCAGAGGAGCATGTGAGAAACAGAGGATTCTATAGAATGTGGTAAGGTATTAGAGTAAAATATGCATATCAATATAGAGTTTTAAAATTATTAAAAAATGAAAATGACTAATGAAATGAAGTTCAGGTTTTGTATGACTTTGGAATGTGGTTAGAATCTCAGTTTTAGTATTCTTTTTTAAGGAAAACAATTAAACCAGAGAAAGAGCAAGAGAGAGAAAGAGAGATTAAAACAACACATTAAAATAAACCTATGACTTAACATAGTAACTATTCCTGTGTACATAAAAGACAAGACTTGAGAGTGAGTCATCAGATTGAGTGATGCCCACATTTCTTTCAGGGAAGTTCACGTGGGATAATTCTTCATAGACAAAAAAAAAAGTAATTTTACAAGAAAATGCATGCATTTGTGATCTCAGCTATTACCTGGGAATAGACAGCATATTTGTTTTATAATAATATTCATTTTAAACAAACATTCTAATTATTATTTGTGAATGAGAGAAACAAATATTTAAAAACTATTATTCTTCTTTTATTTCTGCTTTAAACTCCAGTTTACTCTAAAAAATTATTCTAGGAGAAATGTTAAATGTTTAATATCTCTATATGTATGAGGGCCAATATCTCACTCCACTTATATTATTCAAGTTAATCAGCTAATTCACACCATAACAAAATTGCTAGTGTGGTGAAATTTTCTTAGTATTATCTTAATAAAGAATAATATATATAATTCTTTATATGCATATTTGTGTGTACATATACAAAGAATACATATATGATTTGTAGAGATTATATTTATGCTTAAAATATGTAATTTTCAAATAAATATGTGATGTCAAGGGACTTTCTTGTACTGACTACCATACTAACAAGTGCAGATATGAAAATAACCTTGCATTTATTCTGCTCCTCATTTTGCTTATATGATACTTTGAAAGTCATTGTCTTATGGTATTCGAGTTTGTTTTTAAACCTAGTGTAAAAGATTGTTGGAGCTCTTAGAGAAATCAGATACTATCCCGAAAGGCAAAGAGGATGGACATCAGAAGAAGAAGAAAACAGGAAACCACCCAGAAACCTGCCACAGAGGGCCTCTGAAAGGCTCTGCCTTGCAGACTATCAAAGAAGACGCTGAGACTTAGGGCCAACTGTTGGGCAGAGTGCATAGAATCTTATGTAAGAAGAGGGAAATAGTAAGATCTGGAGAGGACAGGAACCCCACAAGGAGAGCAACAGAACCAGAAAATTTGAACAC
The DNA here is from genome assembly GCA_010120015.1 of Rhombomys opimus. NCBI lineage: Eukaryota > Metazoa > Chordata > Mammalia > Rodentia > Muridae > Rhombomys > Rhombomys opimus. The sequence goes on from REGO01001228.1 coordinate 168,718, forward strand.
AGGTGTCTTCCCAGAGACTCATACTCCAACCAAGTACCATGCATGGAGATAACCTAGAACCCCTGCACAGATGTAGCCCATGGCAGTTTAGTGTCCAAGTGGGTTACATAGTAATGAAAAGAGGGACTGCCTGACATAATCTGATTGGCCTGCTTTTTGATCACCTCTCCCTGAGGGGGGGAGCAGCCTTACCAGGTCACAGAAGATGACAGTACAGCCACTCCTGATGAAATCTGATAGACTAAGATGAGAAGGAAGGAGAGGAGGACCTCCCCTATCAGTGGACTTGGGGAGGGCATGAGTGAGGAAGGGGGAGGGAGGGCGGGACCGGGAGGGGAGGAGGGAGAGCCTTATGGGGGGATACAAAGTGAATAAAGTGTAATTAATAAAATAAAATAAAATTAAAAAAAGAAATTTTGCATAAATGAGAAAATAATATGTTCTGTATGGTCCCAAGGCACTTTAAAGACAAGACATAAATTAAAAAAAAAAATCATGCAGAAACGCAATGCAAATGAATGAAGGAGTTGCATGGTGTATTCTTTGTTTTCTAACCATACAGAATGAGAAATTTAAATTGTGCTGGCTATTCAGAAGTATCATTGCCTTATGTTCCAGTAGGTAGACTGGTTTTCATGGCTTATAAACTATAAATTCTTAAAACATGGAAGTATGTTATCTTTAACTCTATGTACTTCCAACTATACACAAATTTTTCTACAAACCATGTCCTATAATTTAACTTACAGATATTCTTGGACCTAGTGAAGAAGTATTTGAAAATGAGGTATTTTGTGGAATTACTTTGATATTAACAGTCAAAATTCACTAGAAATATGGGACTCCAAGATGGGCACGACAAGTGTGCACTGTTTCTCAAGGTAAGAGGATCCCGAACTCCAAACCTGGTGAGTGGATGGAAAGCTGAATCCAGAGCATAAACTTTGAGGCTGCCTGATCAAGATCAGCCATCCGGTGCGCTGGCACAGATTGCATGCAGGTCCCCCGGGGTCTGAGAGTGGAGAACTAGCAATCCCCTCCACTTTCCTGCTCTTTTACTTGCTTCTTGGCTGCAGCTGTGGGGACTGCATAACCCCAGGTACGGGACTTCCTGATTCTCACAGCCAAACAAGGAGCCCAAATCTGAGAGTAAAAATCTTTACCCTCTCACCTCAAAAAAAAAAAAGAAAAGAAAAGAAATCTGTGGGCCCTTTGAGCTGGCAGCACACACCTGTGAGTGAGTGTGCAGGCCCTCAAAGCTTTTCACACACTGATGATTTGACTGTGTATGCAAGAGCGTACATACAGAACCCCGGATCTCGGGTCCTTCTAAGCTTTACCAGCAACCCCCCAAATCAATGGATATTTTAATTCTTTGGAATCACAGAAAAATGATTTTGAATCTATGCTTATCCAATTATTAGAGCCACATAAGGAGGAAACAAACAAAGCTCTCAAGGAAATTCATCCAAACAAATAGAGGCACATGTAGAGGCATATATAGGGGCACATATAGAGAGGAAATGAAGAAAAATTAGATGCCATCAGGGAAAGACATTCAAACAGATGAAGGGATTGGTGAAAGGCATAAAAACAGATTTAGAATCAATAATAAAAACAAAGAGAGAAAACCCTGGAGCTGGAGAACATAGGCAAGAAATCAGGAACCACAAAGGTAAGCATCACCAACTGAGTACAGGAGATGGAAGAGAGAATGTCAGGCACTGAAGATACACTTGCAGAACTTGATACTGCTCTCAATGAAAAAGTAAAATTGGAAAAGTTACAAACACAAACTATCTAAGAAATAAAGGACACCGTGAAAAGACGAATTCTATGAAAGTAGGAATAGACAAAAAAGAAGAGTTCAGGCTCCAAGGTCCAGAAAGTATTTTCAATCAAATTTCTCAACTTAAAGAAAGACATGTCCTTAAACATACAAGAGGCTCACAAAACAACAAATGGACTAGACCAGAATTGAAACTCCTCATGTCACATAATAGTCAAAACAGCAAATATAGACAACAAAGAAAAACTTAAAAGCAGCAAGGGAAAAGGCCAAGTAACGTAAAAGGTAGACCTTTCAGAATCACATCAGTTTTCTCAAAAAAATTACGAAAGCCAGAAGGGCCTGGACAAATGTCATGCAGATTTTAAGAGAACTTAGAAAGGGGCAGGGAGGAAATGAAGGAGAGAGGGTAGGAGTGGGAAGGAATGAGGGAGCGGGCTACAGCTCAGATACAAAGTTAGTAAACTGTAACTCATATTAAAAAATAAAAATTTAATTAAAGAAAGAGAACCTGAGGTCAAACCAGACTACTAAACCCAGAAAAATTTTAAATCAACATAGATGGAGAAAACAAAATATTCCATGACAAAACTAAACTTAAACAATATCTAAAGAGCAATTCAGCCCTACAGAAGATACTAGAAAGAAAATTACACCAAATCAACTACACCACAGAAAACACATAATATAGATAACTTCACAACAACAACAAAATCAAAAGAAAACAAGCACACAAACACAGTATAACCACTAACTCCACATTACAAAGAACTAACATTCATTGATTACTATTATCTATCAACATCAATGGACACAGTGTTAGAATAAAAAGACACAGAATAACAAAATGGTTATAGAAACAGGATCCAACATTCTGCTGCATCCAAGAAACTCATCTGAGTAACAAAGATAGACACAACCTCAGAGTAAAAGGCTGGAAAAAGGTTTTTCAAGCAAACGAACCCAGAAAACAAGTTGGAGTAGCCATCCTAATATCTAATACAACAGTCTTTCAATCAAAATTAATCAAAAAGATGAGGAGGGACACTTGATTCTCATAAAAAAAAAAAAAAATCCACCATGAGGACATCACAATCCTGAACATCTATGCTGCAAATTCAAGAAAACCTACATTTGTAAATGAAACATTAGTACACTCAAACCACACATTGATCCCAACACCAAAGAGGGGTAGACTTCAACCCTCCACTCTCACCAAGGGACAGATCATCAAGACAGAAACTAAATAGGGAAATGATGACACTTACAGAGGTCCTAAAACAAATAGACCTAATAGATGCCTATAGAACTTTTCACCCAAACTCAAAAGAGAATACTTTCTTCCCAGTACCCCATAGAACCCTGATTATAAGGTCAGGCACAAAGCAAGCCTCAACAAATACAAGAAAATTGAAATAATCCCATGCATTCTATGAGACCACAATGGCCTAAAACTATACCCCAACAACAACAGAAATAATAAAATGCCTACATATACATGGAAACTTAACAACTCCCTACTCAATAACAGCTCGATCCGTGAAGAAATAAAAACAGAAATTAGAGACTTCCTAAAATTCAAAGAAAATGAAGACAAAACTTCTTCAAATGTATGGGACACAATGAAAGCAATGCTAAGAGGAAAGTTCCTGGCACTAAGTGCCTCCAGAAAGAAGGCTGAGACATCTTTTTTTTTTAATTTTTTATTTAACTTTTATTAAATACACTTTATTCCTTTTGTATCCCCCCATAAGTCCCTCCCTCCTCCTCTCCCGGTCCCATCCTCCCCCCTTTCTGCATGCATGCCTCTCCCCAAGTCCACTGATAGGGGAGGTCCCCCTCTCCTTCTTTCTGATTATTTTTTTTTATTTATTTTTTTTTTGTTCTTCTCAATGCAGTTTATTCAGGAACCTTGAACAATCTTCTGACCCTGGGGAAAGCCAGTCCACAGCTTAAAATAGCCTCTGGGTAGCCAACCCCAGCATGCTTCGTGGGCAATGCAGATAGGTCCACATACACGGAAGCAAGCCAGATCCTCAGCCTTAGCCAAATATGGAGTTGTTTGTGACAGAGAGCACTCACCATCGGGAAGGTGGAAGGCGGAAACCAGCTCCATCTTTAAGGCGCGGCATTACGCAGCTCTCTACAGTTCCCCATTTTTGTTTTAGACGCGTCAGGCAAGAGTAGAGGTCTGATCTCTGATATTAGAAATAAATTGGGACTTTGTACCAATGTTCATTTAGGTGTCATCCACCCAAAGAGCATCAGACCCGTCTGATACCTTTTTCTCAGAGGCGGGACCTGGGGCATCAACCCGCATGCAATCAGACATGCTCTTCTCTGGGTCGAGAGCGGCTGACCCTGAGTGGCAGCTTTATTTGTAATAGCCAGAAGCTGGAAACAACCCAGATGCCCCTCAACTGAAGAATGGATGCAGAAATTGTGGTACATCTATACAATGGAATATTACTCAGCAATGAAAAATAAGGAAATCATGAAATTTGCAGGTAAATGGTGGGACCTGGAAAGGATCATCCTGAGTGAGTTGTCCCAGAAGCAAAAAGACACACACGGTATATACTCACTCATATAGACATACAACATAGGACAAACCCACTAAAATCTGTGCATCTAAAGAAACTATGCAAGGAGAGGACCCTACCTAAAACGGTCAGTCCCCATCCTGAAAGGCAAAGAGGATGGACATAAGAAAACAGGAAACAACCTAGGAACCTACCACAGAGGGCCTCTGAAAGCCTCTGTCCTACAGGCTGAGACATCTTAAATAAGCAACTTAATGGCACATTTGAAAGCCCTAAATATAATAACAATAAGCAGACACACCCAAGAAGAGTAGATGGTTGGAAATAATCAAACTCATAGCTGAAATTAATAAGTTAGAAACAAATAAAATAATTCAAAGAATCACTGAAAAAAAGGTTTATTCTTTGAGAAAATTAACAAGATAGACATACCTTTAGCCACACTAAATAAAACACAGAGGGGAGCTATCCAAATGAGTAAAATCAGAAATGAAAATGGGGACATAATGCCAGACACTAAGGAAATTTAAAGAATCAGTAGGTCCTACTTCAAAAGCCTATATGACACAACATTGGAAAATCTAAATGAAATGGACAATTTTCTTGAAAGACTCCATTTACCAACATTAAACAAAGATCAGGTAAATAGATTAAACAGTCTTATATCCTCCAAGAAAATAGAAGCAGTCATCAAAAGTCTCCCTGCCGTAAAAAGCCCATGGCCTGGTAGTTTCAGTGCAGAATTCTACCAGACCTTCAAAGAAGAGCTAACAGCAATACTCTTCAAACTATTCCACAAAATAGAAACAGAAGGAACATTACCAAACTCATTCTGTGATATCTAAACAACACAAAGGAAGAGAACTTTAGACCTATCTCTTTTATGAACATTGACACAAAAATAATCAACAAAATACTCATAAACAAAATCCATGAATACATAAAATGTATCATCCACCATGACCATGTAGGCTTCATCCCAGACTGGTAGATTCAATATTCAGGAATCTATCAATGTAATCCACCACATAAACAAACAGAAGTTAATAAAACCACATGATCATTTCCTTAAATGCTGAAAAAGCATTTGGCAAAACACCCCTTCCTTCGTGTTTAAAGTTTTAGAGATATGAGAGCTACAAGAAACATACCTAAACATAGTAAAGACAATATACAGCCAGCCTATAGCCAACATTAAACTAAATGAAGAGGAACTGAAATCAGGGACAAAGCAAGGCTGTCCAGTATCTCCGAATCCCTTCAACATAGTACTTAAAGCCCTAACTAGAGCAATGAGACAACTAAAGGAGATCAAGAAAATACAACATGGAAACGAAGAAGTCAAAGTATCACTATTCGCAGATGATATGATAGTATACATGAATGCCCAAAATATTCTATCAAAGAACTCCTTCATCTGATAAACACCTTCAGCAAAGTGGCTAGATACAAAATAAATCAAAAAAGTCTAGAGCTTTCCTGTATACAAAAGAAAAAGGGGCTAAGAAAGAAATTAGCGCAAATAACGTAAAGTACTTTGGTAGGACACTAACCAAGCAAGTGAAAGACCTGTATGAAAAAAAAAAAAAATCAAGTGTTTGAAGAAAGAAATTGAAGTAAATAACAGAAGATGGAAAGATATCCCATACTCATGGATTGGTAAGATTAACATAGTGAAATGGCCATACTACTAAAAGCAATCTACAAATTCAGGGCAATTCCCATCAAAATACCAACACAATTTTTACTTACAGAATTTGAAAGAACAATTCTCAACTTCATATGGAAAAAAAACCCAGAACTGCAAAAACAATCTTGTCCAAAAACAGATTGTCTGGAGATATCTCCATCCCTAATACCATTTGTTGGCACAGGAGAAAACTTCCTGAACAGAACACCAACAGCACAGGCTCTAAGAGCAACAATCAATGAATGGAACCTCATGAAAAGCTTCTGTAAAGCAAATGACACTGTCATTAGAACAAAACGACAGTCTACAGATTGGGAAAAGATCTTCACCAAGCCTATATCTGACTGAGGGCTAATAACCAGAATATGTAAAGAACTTAAGAAGTTAAACATCAACAATCCAAGTAATCCAATTAAAAAAAAAATGGGGCACAGAGATAAACAGATAATTCTCAATAGAGAATTATCCAATTTTCTATAACCAATGGGAGAGAAACACTTAAAGAAATGTTGAATGTCCTTTTTATCAAAGATATAAATCAAAATGATCCTGAGATTTCACCTTACACCCATCAGAATGTCAAAGATCAAAAACTCAAGGGACAACACATGCTGGAGAGGATGTGAAGAAAGTAGAAACTTTCTCCATTGCTGGTGGGAATGTAAACTTGTACAACTACTTTGAAAAGAAATCTGGTGTTTTGTCAGAAAATTAGGAATAGTACTACCTCAAGATCCAGCTATACCACTTCTAGGCATATCCAAAATATGTTCAACTATACAACCAGGGCATTTGCTCAGCCATGTTTGTAATAGCTTTATTCTTAATAGCCAGGATCGGGAAATAACCTAGATGTCCTTCAACCAAGGAATGGATCCAGAAATTGTGGTACATTTACACAATGGAATATACTCAGCTTTAAAAACAAAGAAATCATGCAATTTGCAGGCAAATGTTGGGAACTAGAAAAGATCATCCTGAGTGAGGTAACCCAGAGGCAGAAAGAAAAACATGGTATGTACTCACTCATAAGTGGTTATTAGACCTATAATATAGGATAAACATACTAAAATCTATAGACTTAAAGAAGCTAAACTTGGAGGACCCTAGGAAAGATGTTCAATCCTCGTTCAGAAGGGCAAATGCCATAGGCATCTGAAGTGTGAAAAGACAGGGAACAGGACAGGAGCCTACCACAGAGGGCCTCTGAAAGATTCTACTGATTGAGGTATGGAAGCAGAAGCTGAGACTTTTAGCCAAACTTTGGCCAGAGTGCATGGAATTTTACAAAAGAAGGGGTTGATAGCAAGACCTGGAGGGGATAGGAGCTCCAAAAGGATACGGACATAGCCAAAAGAACTGGACCTTGGGGGCCATGCAGAGACTAATACCACAACAATAGACCATGACTGGAGAGGACCTAAAAACCCTGCTCAAATGTAACCCATAGAATCAGTCTCCAAGTGGGTTTCCTAGTAAGAGGAGCAGGAGCTGTCTCTGGCATGAACTCAGTGGCAAGATCTCTGATCCCCCAGGGAGTGCAGAGGAAGACAATATAGCCAGTCCTGATGGGACCTGATAGGCTAAGGTCAGATGGAAAAGAAGGAGATCTTCCCCCATCAGTTGTCTAGAGGAGCAGCATAGGCAGAGAAGAGAATGGGAGGGTGGGATTGGGCAGGGATGACAGTGGCATCTACAGCCAGGATACAAAGTGAATAAATTTAATGAATAATAAATAAAAAAGAAACTTTGTTTCTGGTTTGCTGAGGTTACATTTTTAAAAAATAAAATCATGAAAGGACACAAATTTTTAAAATATTTTTCTTATACATATATTGAAATAAATTAGTGCTTAGTTAAAAAAAA
>REGO01001229.1:20676-31104 GCA_010120015.1 Rhombomys opimus
CAAAAAGCAACTTGGGTAGGAAAGGGCTTATTTCAACTTATAGTTTTCCATCAAGTCCATTACTGCAGGAATTTAGAGTAGGAACTCATACAGAGCAGGAACCTGGAGGCAGAAGCTAAAGCAGAGGCTATAGAGGAGTGCTGCTTACTGGCTTGCTTCCCAAGACTTGCTCAGCCTGCTTTCTTTTTTTTTGTTGCTTAAATTCTTTTATTTATTACAATTTATTCACTTTGTATTTCAGTTGTAGCCTCCTCCCTTGTCCCCTTCCAATCCTGCCCTCCTTCCCTCTTCTCCTTCCATGCCTTTCCCCCATTCACTGATAACGGAGGATCTCTTCCCCTTCCATCTGACCCCAGCCTATCAGGTCTCATCAAGACTGTCTGCATTGTCTTCCTCTGTGGCCTGGTAAGGCTGCCTCCCTCTTAGGGGGAAGTGATCAAAGAGCCAGCTAGTGAGTTCAAGTCAGAGACATTCCTTTTTCCCATTACCAGTGAACTCACTTCACACTGAGCTGCTGTGGGCTATATCTGTGCAGGGCTTCTAGGTTGTCTTCATGCATGGTCCTTGGTTGGAGTATCAGTCTCAGAAAAGACCCCTGGGCCCATGTTTTTTGGTTGCTCTTTGTGGCACTCTAGTCCTCTCCAGGTCTTTCTATCCCCTCCCTTCTTTCATAAGATTCCCTGCACTCTGCCCAAAGTTTGTTTGTGAGTCTTAGCCTCTGCTTTATTACCCTGATGGGTAGAGTCTTTCAGAGGCCCTCTGTGGTAAGGAGGATCCTGGGTAAGATGCTCAGTCCTCATTCAGAAAGGCAAACAGGATAGACCTCAGAAGATGGAGAAAACACAGAACAAGACAGGAGCATATCAGCAAGCTTTCTTACAGAACCGCTAGCCCAGGGTCGGTACTGCCCACAGTGAACTGTCCATACCACATCAACCATCAATCAAGAAAGTGCACCACAGGCTTCCTCAGAGGCCAATCTGGTGTGGATGTGTTCTCAGTTGAAGTTCTCTCTTACTAAATGACTCTTGTTGAATTAGTCAGCACAATGGCCATAGCTCTGCTGGTTAATTTCCTGGTTCTCTCCTCTGCTCCATCTGTCTAGTTGTCTGTTATATGCTGGTACCCGATTGTTTTTGTCACTATATCCCCATAATTTAACTTAAATTTGAGTATTGTGATACACCCAGCAGTGTTATTACTCTCTAGCATTGCTTTGGTTCTTCATGGTCTTTCCTGATGCCAGGACTAGAAGAGGATGCTGTAAATTAAACAAAATAAGGGTCATTTACCTGAGTCTGGTGGAAAAGAACACTACTTTTGAATAGGGTGAGAGGAGCTGTAATTATATTATGTGTTAATTTGCATCTCATCTTCCAGGCAGTTCATACAGAATAGGAAAAAAACAATTAGGGTTTCTTAATCTGGTAATCACATATTTCAGGAGAATAACCCATATGTGGCAGTCAAATGTAATCACAGCATGATGGTGCTAAACCCATCAGCACAGTCTTTCTGCTTCAGTTTTTGCAAGTTTTGCGTGTTCTCATGCAAGGTGTACACAGATTTTAGAGACAGGATCCTCCCAGATCGAAGGACTAATCCAGCCTCTTTATTAAAATCAGATTATGGAACTAAAATAAGCTGTCTCCAGTAGGGCTTGATTTTCCTTTATTAGAGACTGACTCTAAAGTTTTGGGGTACAGTGATCTTGTATGCTAGTAAGCAACTCAGGGGCTCTTAAGACCAAAGGATTTGTTATGGGGTGCTCAGCTGGACAGCTAAGAGTATATCATTGTGTTAAAATGATCTGAATGCAGGAAGTGATTTGCAGTTTCCTGCTGGGTAAGCTTGGGCATGCCTCTTCTTTCCCTCTCCCCCGCCCCCTTTCTGCCGTGAACATAGTGCTGGGAAAGAACCGGGTGTCATGCATTCTGGACAAGCACTGTATCATTGAACTACGTCCAAGGGACATATTTCTTAACCTCCCTGCGCTTCAGTCTCACTTGGAACATGGCTAACACTTTGACCTACCTTTATGCCCTGCTCCTTGGCTTGTTCTGAACTGACCTCTCAGTTGCTGATCCTCAGGGAATTCTTTTAATGAAGTGAGCAGGAATTTAGGAGTGACATCAGTTCCCTCTCAGTCTCCCACATTGCTTCGTCCCAAGGTGCTACTCTTGTACCTCTAGCCACTCTTCCTTTGTCATTTCCTGATAGTTCCTCACAATCTCCTAGTAGCTTCCTTCTGACCCAAGACAGAAGTTTATGCAGAAATCCCCAAATCGCTTCATTTTATACATCGGAAGCACCCACACTTGGATTTCCAGTACTTTCTAAAATTAGCCCCAATCCATAAGTGCACTCTCATCTGTGTCACTTACCTGAGCCTTTCCCTCAGAATATCTGTATTCATTGTTTCAGAATGCTGTGTTTACTTGGTGAAAATGACACCAAATCCCTTAACATCCTCTCTTCCCTCAAATTCACCTGGAAAGGCTCCCTCTGAGCAAAATGTAGCCTAATGGAGATTTACAGAACAACGCTGACCTTGAGGACCCTCTGGGGCAATGAGAAAAAGTGGTCAGTCGAGCCTTTGCTTCAGCTGTCTGCCTGACCAATAGTAGTCCTTGCTGAATGCGCTTCACTGCTGAGTATGGTGGCCGCACTGCTGAAGCCCCTTCATATTTTCCCTGCTGGCCGAACAGAGGCTTATGTTTAGTTTGTGGTCCCATCGTCACACTGAAGACGCCCTTGAAGTCGATTATTATTCTTCATATATATTTTTTTTTCAATTTGAAGCAAACCCAGTGATTTCATTATGACTTGAGTTAAAAAAGAAAAAAGAAAAAAGTCAGTAAAAAAAAAATAAGTCCTGGCTTAGGTAAGTTTTCTAAACTTTTGAAGTGTTTTTTGTTTTTGTCACCCTCTATTTTAATTAACAATAAAAGCCTTAGAACAAAAATCTGCATACCAGCTATGGGGACCAGTGGTTAAGTCCTAACCAGAGGTTGGGCCCTCTGTTTTCTGTGTGTTTGCTGTTTCCACACTGTTTGTGATAAGTAACGGTTTTTCCCAACTCTTGTCATTCTCTCAGACACAAATTCCAGGAGAGAAGGCAGCATACATATTTTGTTCTTTGGGATTCCATAGCTCAGGAGAATCTCCTTCTTTCCTTCCATCCTCCTTTAAGTTTTTCTTTTTTAAAATGTGGTGGGAACAATTAAACTCAGCACATATCTTTCCCCCCACTGGGAATAAGGTAAAATTTGTTATTTTTCCACAATCTCAGTCTTACCTAATCTCTGCCTAACTTCTCCTTGAGATAGGGTCTCATGTCCCTTAAGTTGGCTATGAACTTTCTTTTCTTTTTTTTCTTTTTTTTCTGTTTTTGAGGTGAATAAAAGCTCATGGTTTTATTTTATTGTCTTCATAACAAAATCACCTTAGAACCGGCTCACTTGGCCCTTTCTCTTCTTCTCTCCTTTCTTCATGTTTAACCACCCAGTTAAACATGCTTGCATCTCTTAACTGCCAGCATTCAAGATCTTAGACCTGCAGTTGGGCTCAGCACACTCAAGTCTCAGCATAATCTTCTTTATAGTTTTAGCCTTTTAGTTGCAAATAGGCTTACTCACCATAGATGCTCTGTTTCCTGTCATAAAGCTTCCCCCGCACATACAAAGAACCCTTGTTCTTCTTGTTCTGCATCATTTTGTGGGGCTGGTGCTTGCCACATTTCTTGCAGAATGTCTGGCTGGTTTTAGAAACATTCACCACCTTCACAGGAGCGTTATTGGCATTGAAAGCGGCCATGAACTTTCAGTGTAGGAAGGGTGACTTTTAACTTCTGGTCTTCCCGGTCATCTCCAAAGTGTTGGGGTTATATGCACGCACCTCTAGTGGGCAGTTTAATACTAAACATTGTGCTTGTGCCATTTTGTGAGCTAATACAAGGGTCATTTCAAATGGGGGTGGTGGTGATGAAGTTAGTGTGCTTAAAGTTAAGACATTATATATATTTATTTATTTTTCAGTATTTTGTCAATTTTTTTTATTAATTACATTTTATTTACTTTGTATCCCCCCTCTAGTTCCCTCCCTCCTCCCCTCCCAATCCCTCCTTTCCTCCTCCTTCTCCACGCACGCCCCTCCCCAATTCCACTGGTAGGGGAGGGTTTCTTTTCCTTCCTTCTCATCCCAGTCTGTTAGGTCTCATCAGGAGTGGCTGCATTGTCTTTCTCTGTGGCCTGGTAAGGCTGCTCCCCCCTCAGGGGGGAGGTGATCAAAGAGCAGGCCAATCAGTTCATGTCAGAAGTAGTTCCTGTTCCCATTACTTTGGAACCCACTTGGACACTGAACTGCCATAGGCTACATCTGTGCAGGGGTTCTGGGTTATCGCCATTCATGCTACTTGGTTGGAGTATCAGTCTCAGGGAACACTCCTGTTCTCAGATTTTTTGATTCTGTTGCTCTTGTGGGGCTTCTGTTCTCTCCAGATCTTACTATTTCCCACTTCTTTCATAAGATTCCCTCCAATCTTCCCAAAGGTTGGACATAAGTCTCAGGATCTGCTTTGATAGTCTGCAGGGCAGAGCCTTTCAGAGGCCCTCTGTGGCAGGCTCCTAACTTGTTCCCTATTTTCTCTTTCTTCTGATGTTCATCCTCTTTGCCTTTTTGGATGGGGATTGGGCATCTTAGCCAGAGTTCTTTCTCTTGATTAGTTTCTTTAGGTATACAGATTTTAGTAGGGTTATCTGATATTATATATCTATATGAGTGAGTATGTACTATGTGTGTCTTTTTCCTTCTGGGATAGCTCACTCAGGATCATCTTTTCAAGTTCCACCATTTAACTGCAAATTTCATGATTTCCTTGTTTTTTTTATTTATGAGTAGTATTTCATTGTGTAGATGTACCATATTTTCTGTATCCATTCCTCAGTTGAGGGGCATCTTGGTTGTTTCCAGGTTCTGGCTATTACGAATAAAGCTGCTACAAACATGGTTGAGCAAATGTCCTTATTGTGTCCTTAAGCCTCTTTTGGGTATATGCCTAGAAGTGGTATAGCTAGATCTTGAAGAAGCACTATTTCTAATTGTCTGAGAAAGCACCAAATTGATTTACAGAGTTTTGTACAAGTTTACAAGTGGTGGAGGAGGGTTCCCCTTTCTCCACAACCTCTCCAACATGTGCTGTCACCTGAGTTTTTGATCTTAGCCATTCTGATGGGTATATGGTGAAATCTCAGGGTCCTTTTGTTTTGCATTTCCTGATGGCTAATGACGTTGAACATTTCTTTAAGTGTTTCTCTGCCATTAGTTATTCTTCTATCAAGAATTCTCTATTCAGCTCTGTTTCCCATTTTTTAATTGGATTACTTGATTTGTTGCTGTTTTACTTCTTGAGTTCTTTATATATACTGTATATTAGCCCTCTGTCAGATATAGGGTCAGTGAAGGTCCTTTCCCAATCTGTAGGCAGTCATTTTGTTTTGATGGCATTGTCCTTTTCTTTTCTTTCTTTTTTAATTTTATTTTTCTCATTAGTTACATTTTGTTAATTCTGTATCCCAGCTGTATGCCTCATTCCCTCTCCAATCCCACCCTCCCTCTCTCATTTCCTCCCTGCCCCTTACCAAGTCCACAGATAGAGGAGGACCTCCTCCCATTTCATATGACTCCCTTTTGTCAGGTATTTTCAGGACTGGCTGCAAAGTCCTCCTCTGTGGCCTAACAGTACTGCTCCTCCCTTGGGAGGTGGGGAGGTCAAAGAGCCAGTCAGTTCCTGTTAGAAATAGTCCTTGTTCCCTTTGCTATAGGAAACCAATTTATTACTGAGCTATCACGGGTCACATCTGAGCAGAGGTTCTAGGTTTTATCCTCTCATGGTCTTTGGTTGAGTGTCCATCTCAGAAAAGATCCTGTGCCCAGATATGTTTGGTCCTTGTGGAGCTCCTATCCTTTCCACATCAAACTCCCCTTCTTTCATATGATTCCCTGCACTCTGCCAAAGGTTTGGTTATGAGTCTTAGTATCTACTTTCGAACACTGCTAGGTAGAGTCTTTCAGATGCTTTCTGCGGTAGACTCCTGTCATACGTTCAATGCATATCCCATTTGTCTTTCTAAATGAGGACTGATCATCATACCCCGTGTCCACTTTCTTGATTATCTTCTTTAGGTGTATAGACTTCATTATGTTTATCATATCTTTTACGTCTATATAAGCGAGTATACTCCATGTTTGTCTTTCTCCTTCTGGGATACTTCACTCCAAATGATCTTTTCTAGATCCCACCATTTGCCTGCAAATTTCATGATTTCCTCCTTTTTGATTGCTGAGTAGTATTCCATTGTGTAAAAATACCACAATTTCTGTATCCATTCCTCCACTGATGGACATCTGGGTTGTTTCCAGCTTCTGGCTATTACAAATAAAGCTGCTACAAACATGGTTGACCAAATGTCCTTATTGTGTACTTGAGCAAATTTTGGGTATATGCCTATCAGTGGTATAGCTGGGTCTTGAGGAAGCACTATTCCTAATTGTCTGAGAAAGCGCCAGATTGACTTCCAAAGTGGTTGTATCAGTTTACATTCCCACCAGCAATGGAGGAGGGTTACCCTTTCTCCACAACCTCTCCAACATGTGTTGTCACTTGAGTTTTTCATCTTGGCCATTCTGATGAAAAAAATTGAAGAAGATCTCAGAAGATGGAAAGATCTCCCATGCTCATGGATTGGTAGGATTAACATTGTGAAAATGGCCATTCTTCCAAAAGCAATCTACAGATTCAATGCAATTCCCATCAAAATACCAACTCAATTCTTTTTAGACCTTGAAAAAAAGATTCTCAGCTTCAGATGGGGAAACAAAATACCCAGAATCTCCAAAACAACCCTGTACAACAACAGATCATCTGAAGGTATCTCCATCCCTGATCTCAAGCTTTACTACAGAGCAATAGTAATAAAAACTACATGGTATTGGCATAGAAACAGAAAGGAAGATCAGTGGAACCAAATAGAAGACCCAGAAATAAACCCACATACCTATGAATACTCAAATTTTGACAAAGCAGCCAAAACCATTCAAGGGAAAAAAGATAGCATCTTCAACAGATGGTGCTGGTCTAATTGGATGTCTATATGTAGAAAAATGAAAATAGATCCACATTTATCACCCTGCACAAAACTAAAGTCTAAGTGGATCAAAGACCTTAACATAAAACGAGATACGCTAAATCTGTTAGAAGAAAAAGTGGGGAACAGCCTAGAACTCATTGGCACAGGAGACAACTTCCTGAACAGAACTCCAACAGCACAGGCTTTAAGAGCAACAATCAATAAATGGGACCTCATGAAACTGAAAAGCTTCTGTAAAGTAAAGGACACCGTAATCAAAACAAAACGACTGCCTACAGATTGGGAAAGAATCTTCACCAACCCTTTATCTGACAGAGGGCTAATATCCAGTATATATAAAGAACCAAAGAAGCTGAAAAGCAACAAACGAAGTAATCCACTTAAAAAATGGAGAACAGAGCTAAACAGAGAATTCTCTGTAGAGGAATATAGAATGGCAGAGAAACACTTAAAGAAATGCTCAACGTCATTAACCATTAGGGAAATGCAAGTGTGCTGTTGTTGTTCTGTTCAGGAAGTAGTCTCCTGTGCCAATGAGTTCCAGGCTTTTTCCCACTCTTTTTTTCTAACAGGTTTAGTGTGTGTGGTTTTATACTGAGGTCTTTGATCCACATGTACTGTAGTTTTGTGCAGGGTGATAAATATGGAGCTATTTGCATTATCTACATGTAGACATCCATTTAGACAAGCACCATTTGTTGAAGATGCTATCTTTTTTCAATTGTATGGTTTTAGCATCTTTGTCAAAAATCAGGTGTCCTTAAGTGTGTTTATTTAGTTCAGGGTCTTCTACTTGATTCCATTTATCCACCAGTCAGTTTTTATGGCAGTACCACAGTTTTTAGTATTGGTGCTTTATAGTACAGCTTGAGATCAGGAATGGAGATACCTCCAGAAGATCTTTTATTGTGAGGATTGTTTTAGCAATTCTGGGTTTCTTGTTATTTCATATGAAGTTGAGAAGTTTTCTTTCCAGGTCTGTAAAGAATTGTGTTGATAATTTGATGGGAATTGCATAGAATGTCAATTTCTTTTGGTAGGATGGCCATTTTTACTATGTTAATCCTGCCAAGCCATGAGCATGGGAGATCTTTCCATCCTTTGATATCTTTTTCTAATTCTTTCTTCAGAGACTTGAAATTTTTTTTCATACAAGTCTTTGACTTGCTTGGTTAGGGTTACACCAAGGTACTTTATGTCATTTGTGGTTATTGTGAAGGGTGTTGTTTCCCTAATTTCTTTCTCAGCCCTTTTGTCTTTTTTATATAGGAGGGCTCATGATTTTTTTGAGTGATTTTCTATTCAGCCACTTTGCTGAAGGTATTTGTCAAATCTAGGAGTTCCCTGGTAGAATTTTTGGGGTCACTCAGGTATACTATCATATCATCTGCAAATAGTGATACTTTCACTTCTTCATTTCTGATTGGTATCTCCTTGACCTACTTCAATTGCCTTATTGGTCTAGCAAGGACTTCCAGAACTATGTTGAAGAGATATGAAGAGAGAGGTCAGCCTTGTCTTGTCCCTGATTTCAGTGGGATTGCTTTGAGTTTCTCTCCATTTAGTTTGATGTCGGCTATAGGCTGCTGTATATTGCCTTTACTATGTTTAGATATGTGCCTTGTATCTTGATCTCTCCAATACTTTAATCATGAATGGATGTTGAATTTTTTCAAATGCTTTTTCAGCACCTAAGGAGATTCTCATGTGTTTTTTCTTTCAGTTTGTTAATATGGTGGATCACATTGATAGATTTCCATATACTGAACCACCCCTGCATACCTGGGTTGAATCCTCCTTGGTCATAGTGGATGATATCTTTGATATGTTGTTGGATTTGGTATACTCACCAAGTATTTTGTTGAGAATTTTTGCATCAATAAAAGGGAGATTAGCCTGAAATTCTCTTTCTTTGTTGGGTCTTTGTGAGGTTTAGTTACCACAGTGACTCTGGCTTTGATAATGAGTTGGTAGTGTTCCTTCTGTTTCTATTTTGTGTTTGAAGAGTATTGGTGTTATCTCTTCTTTGAAGGTCTGATAGAATTCTGTACTGAAACCATCTTGACCATGTGCTTTCTTTAGATGTTAGACTTTTGATGACTGTTTCTATTTCCTTAGAGGATATAGGAGTATTTAATTAATTTACCTTGTCTTGATTCAACTTTGGTAAGTGGCATCAATCAAGAAAATTGTCCATTTCATTTAGATTTTCAAATTTTTTGCCATATAGACTTTTGAAGTAAGTTCTAATGATTGTTTGGATTTCCTCAGTGTCTGTAGTTATGTCCCCTTTTCATTTCTGATTATGTTGATTTGGATAGTATCTCTCTGTCTTTTAGTTAGCTTGGCTAATGGTTTGTCTATCTTGTTGATTTTCTCAAAGAACCAGCTCTTGGTTTCATTTATTCTTTGAATTGTTTTGTTTGTTTCTAATTGATTGATTTCAGCCCTGAGTTTGATTTTTTCCAGCCATCTACTCCTCTTTAGTGTGTCTTCTTCTTTTTTTCTAGGGATTTTAGGTGAGCCATTAAGTTGTTTGCATGAGACATTTTGATTTTCTTCTTGGAGGCACTTAGTGTTATGAAATTTCTTCTTAGCACTGCTTTCATTGTGTCCCATAAGTTTAGGTATGTTGTGCCTTCATTTTCATTGAATTCTAGGAATACTTTAATTTCTTTCTTTATTTCTTCCCTGACCCAGCTGTCACTGAGTAACAAGTTGTTTAGTTTCCATGTGTATATAGGCTTTTTGTTATTTCTGTTATCGTTGAGATCCACCTTTAGTTCATGGACAAACCACCACATCCAACACTACAAGAAACCTAAGCAAACAAAGCAAGCAAGCAAACAAAAAAAGGTTGATATATAAAGGAGTCATGGCAACAACAAATGCATGCCTGATAACAGAGCTTTAAATTGCATGAGGCAAAACGACAGGATTAATGATAATGGTATATATTTTTTCAGAGTTTTCCATATCCTCAGTGGTTTGCTAAATCTTAAAAGTTAGGATCTAATGTTCCCGGAGGATAAAGCTTACAGATGACCGTGATCACAGAGATTAGGATTTGGCAGTCTGTGGGGCAGGTTTGGGGCATGGATCTGCAGGTACCAAAACCAGACAGACATGTCTAAAATGGGACTGTCCCAGAGCACAGAGAATTTTCTGTGATATGGGGCAGGAAGATGGAAAGCAAAAGCTAAACAAGGCTGAGGTAGCCTCACTAGGTGCTCAGCAGGGCAGTATGGAGGAAGTAACTGAGAGTTTCTTTTTTTTTTTT
>REGO01001229.1:31599-95089 GCA_010120015.1 Rhombomys opimus
GCTCTCTTGATTATCTTTTTTAGGTGTATAGATTTCATTATGTTTATCATATCTTATAGGTCTATATAAGTGAGTATATACCGTGTTTCTCTTTCTCCTTCTGGGATATTTCACTCAGAACTGAGAGTTTCTGAGCTGGGAAGAGACACATACGGTCCAGAGCCATGTAAGTGTAGGTTACATGGTAACCTACTGACTGGTAGGTTACAGATGGCCTTGGTCTCTTGTAAGAAGATTCATAAACCTCCAAGCCCAGAAAGAGCAGAGGCTGAAAGTGGCCACACTACATATCAGACATAGAGCATGGTGTCCAGGACTAGGGGAGATGAGGTGATAGGAATTACAGATGGTCCATTTAACATTCTTTAACTCTCAGGGATTTTATAAAATCCCCAGGGAAATTGGGAATGTCATCTTAGAGGAGAAGGGAAGGATGAAGGGAGGGGAAGAATCTCTAATTGATGGAGGTTATTCAACTGAGAGTTCTAAATCAAAACTGATTGGATTAACGTTATGCAGTGAGACTAAGAGATTGAAAGCACGTCTCGTAATTGAACATCAAAATGTTAAAAATGAAGGTAAACAAAACATATTTGTACAGTTTAACTAATCATCGAGCTGAAGAGATGGACATGCTAGTGTTTATCAATCACTCTCTTTCCACAGCTTCCTTTCTGTAGTAAACATTATTTTGGTCTTTTTGTATTAATTCACACCTTGAAGATGTTGTTTTGTTATTAATTTTTATTTATTTATTTATTTATATTTTATTTTATTTTTATCAGTTACATTTTATTAACTCTGTATCCCAGCCGTGTCCCGAACCCTCATTCCCTCCTAGTCCCTCCCTCCCTCCCTCATCACCACTGTGCCCCTTTCCAAGTCCACTGATAGGGGGGGACCTCCCCCCATTCATCTGATCCTGTTTTATCAGGTATCTTCATTGAGTTCCTGTTAGAAATAGTCCTTGTTCCCCTCACTTTGGGAAACCAATTGGTTACTAAGCTACCACAGGCTACATCTGAGAAGAAGTTCTAGGTTATATCCATACATGGTCCTTGGTTGAATGTCAGTTTCAGAAAAGACCCTGTGCCCAGATATATTTGGTCCTTGTGGAGCTCCTATCCTTTCCCCATCAGACTAACTCCCCTTCTTTCTTATGATTCCCTGTACTCTGCCAAAGGTTTGGTCATGAGTCTTTGCTTTGAAAACACTTAATTTTTAACAACACACTGTCAGAGTAAACATGGCAGTGAGTCTTATGAAGGCCCTCATTCTTCCTTTCTCTCTTTCACAGTATCCCTCTCTGTCTCTGTCTCTCTTTCATGCACGTGTGCACACACACAATCAGTTTCTAATATTAATCCTTATAGATGAGTTTCCTGTGTTATGGGGTGTATGAATCTTTACCATCACAAAATAAAGGCATTGTTTTTCAAGTGTTCCTACTAATTTTCATCTCTGGCAGTAGTGTATGACTGAATCCATTGTTCCACATCCTTGGCAACTCTTCCTTTTGTGTGTGTGTTTGTCAGATCTTAATTTTCTTGCCAATCCTTCTTACAGTATTGTTCAGTTTTGATTTTTTTCAGGTGTTGACTTATGTTTCCATTTTCTGAGAAAATAACAGACATGCTCCACTTCTCGTCACTGCTCCTGCATGCCTTTGGACTCTGCCTTGTCTGTTATTCCAGAGGAACTGTTTTTACTCTTAGCTGAGGTCAGTCATCTCACCTGTGTCGATTCCATCTTGTAATAGTTACTCAAGGTTATTGCTCCACTAATTCTTGCTTCTGCCTTACTGTTCTGCTCCCTACTGGGTTATTTTTCACTGGCATCCAGCCATGCACGCATTCCTCCCAACTTAAAAACACAGCAATACCAGTAAACACCAGTTACTGGGTCTATTAATAAGTGCTCCATTTCCTGGTGTTTCTTTACACCAGAACTTCTAAATTCTCATCTCCCTGTCTCCAATTTGCCTCTCGTTCTCTGTTAGTGTTTAGTTCAGTGTTCCTTGTAGTTACTTCATTAGAATTACTATAGAGTTGCCAGTGATCCCTGCATTATTAAATACTCATCTATCCTTTGAATTTGACCTTCTCCCACTGATTTTATTCTCTATGATATGTTCTCAATTCCCCATTGCTATCCAATATTTCCTGGTTGGCTTTGCTGGCTATTCCTCATCCATCTGCCCTCTCAGCATTGGGCACTGCAGACCTCAGGACTTGATGTTCTTCTTGTTCCTTCTGTATTGATGAGCTCATCTAGTCTCATGACTTTAAATAGTGTAATGAAGCTGGCAACTTCCCAGTTGTCTTTCTGCAACTGTTCAAGGGTGTCCAGATTTGTTTATTCGACTGCTTATTCGATAAATTACTTGGTTGTCTAGTAAATCTCTTAATATGCCTGCAACCAAACAATTTCTTAAGAGTTTCCATGTGTGCACACACATGCATACATTAGATACACACAAAATAAATGAATAAATACAGGCCTACTTGATGCTTTCAGTATTTGTCTGCACAGAAAGGGAGAACTGAAAAAACTTATACCCGAATGGTTACTGAAAAATGGTAATTGATGATATGGAAAATAAAAAGATGAACTGACAATAGTTTAAGAAGAATCAGAAAGTTAATGATGGGAAATCATGAAATATCATTAGCAGAAAAAAGAAATTTTGTTTATTCTCGTGCCTTGAATGACTACTGAGAATAGTGACAAAGGAGCTAATATGACAAATAAGACTATCTAGGTCTTACAGGTCAGCATGTTGAGAGAATTTTGACTCCTTCTAGATGTTCCAAGTGTGTTACTGGACTGAGACATATGGTAAGGGGATAAACTCAGCAGTGGAAACATTATTCTGACTGGGATTAAGGAAGACTTTTCTGTTTTCTTGTGTGTCTGTATGTGTATGTGTTGTGTGCACACATGTGCAATAAAGTCACACATAAAAGTGAGTCACAAGACAGCTAATAAGAGTTCATTTGGTCCTTTCACTATGCTGGTTCTAGGCATCAATTTTATTAGGGTACTTTTCTTTTTGAGACAAATCTCTTCCTATGTAGTCCAGGCTGCTTTAAACTTATGCTTATTTTATCTCTGATACCCAAGAGATGACCATGCACGTATGTGTTGCAATATTCAATAAAAGGCTTTTTTTTAATTTTTGAAAATTTAAAAACTTTCTCTTTTCTCTCTCTCTCTGTATGTGTGTGTGTGCTCCTAGTCTATCAGATCTCATCAGGAGTGGTTGCATTGTCATCTTCTGTGGTCTGGTAAGGCTGCTCCCGCCTCAGGGGAAGGTGATCAAAGAGCAGGCCAATCAGTTTATCTCAGAGGCAGTCCCTATTCCCATTACTATGGAACCCACTTGGACACTGAAGCTTTATTTGTAATAGCCAGGAGCTAGAAACAATCCAGATGCCCCTCAACTGAAGAATGGATACTGCTGATTCTTTTTTAAAAGAAAAATTATTTGTGTGTGTGTGTGTGTGTGTGTGTGTGTGTGTGTGTGTGTGTGTGTAAGGGTGTCTGCAGAGACCAGAAAATCATGACTGATCCCCAGATGCTGGAGTTATAGGAGTTCTTGGACTTCCCAATATGGGTGCTAGAAAATGAGCTCTCTCTCTCTCTCTCTCTCTCTCTCTCTCTCTCTTCTTTCTACTCTCCCTCATTTTTTTCTTCCTTCTTTGATTGTATCTCACTATGTGCCCCTGGCTGACCTGGAGCTTGCTATGTAGAACAGGCTATCCTCAGAAGTGCAGAGATTTTCCTGCCTTTGCCTCCCCCCTAAGTGCTGCATTCATTGGCATGGGCACCACATCTGAAAGGCTCATTAATAAAAATGAAGTACTTGGGTGAAGTATGGAAGCCTGATAGGGAAATCTCGGTAAAGAAAGCAGCACCATGGGGATTGGAAAAGTGTATAAATTTTATGGACTGAATTGCGATTTTATCAGAATCAGATCTGCATCATGATGCCCTGGTTTTGGGATTTTTGCTTGCTGAGACCATTACTGCTTGCTTCCTCCAACCTGCGGATTGTGTAAGTGGATTACTGCTTCTCTCTGTCTGTTGTTGACAGGTTGATGGCTGGCTTCTGCATGCTCAAATTCCATCTCTTCCTGTTTTGGAGTGTAATTACACCCTGCTTTGCTTGCTCCTTCTAGGCCTGGCTCTTCATCTTGAGTTTGGACTGCTCCGTAGCTTTGTATTATCATTGGATTCTTCACTCTAAACATATTCTTGGTCTCTCACCCCGTCACAGTTCATTCTTCTCACACGATCAGAATTATCCCTGAGAAACTCCTGTGGTAGATATGCAGCTGTTGTGGCAAGTTACTCTTTGTAATGTGACCTGGAACAAACACTTAAAGCAGATGGACGACACAAAAGACATTTACCTGTGGGATTAACCTCTCCGAGTTGCGGTCCTAAGGGTCCTGAGGCATCCTGGACGAGCCCCAAATGTAATGCCAGGATCACCGGACCCTCAGAGATCACCAGGAGACAACTTGATGCAAGAACAAGAAACCTTTATAATGAGAGCAATCTAACTTGGGATTTACTTCTCACTGACGCAGCAGTAGAGAAGTGGGGCCTCAAGCCCTGAGAGAGCAGAGTTTTTAAAGGGAAAGACTGAAAGCAGGGGATTTCCATGACAGCAAGCAGGGGTTTCATGCCTTGACTTAAAAGTTAGAGGGGCAAGATGACCTCATCTGAGGCATATCATCACAATTCCTATTCTTCTAAAGTATATCTGAAATATTGGGGAGAATTTCCCCAGGCAATTCCCAACTGATTCTCATTGATTTTTGCCAGGGAGATTGCCTCTATTTTCTGTGAAGTTTTTATTCTGTGCTATTTCCTGGAGGCTGTTGCTAGGAGAGTTAACTTTGTTGTCTGCCAAGTGTACATTCTGTGATTTTTCCTAGTACCTGAATTCAGCTCCCAGTCAAGATGGCTCTTTATTTCAAAATGAAGTTATACCCAGGCTGACTTAAACTCTTCAGTATGCAATCCCATCTGCTGCAGAAGGAAGCATTTCTGTGGATGCAGGAATATGGCACTGATCTATCAGTTAGCAGAAACATATTTTAATAATAATAGCCTAGGTTGTTTGAAAATTTCCATAGGATGCCCTGGGCCAACAGCCCAATGAACTGCCACTCAGTCCCACTAGTGGAAAACTGGTTTGGTCACAATAAATGGCTTATTGGAACTTTATCCTCCATTATTAGGAGACCTACTAATAAGTGAATACATACCATATTTGTCTTTCTGCATTTTAGTTACTTCACCAAGGATGAGTTTTACTGGTTCTATCCATTTGCCTGAAAATATCATGATATAATTTTCTTAGGTGAAACATTCTTCATATGTAAATAGTCCACATTTTCGCCAAAGGAGATTGTCAGTCCTGTTCTTTGGTCCTTGAAATTTGCTGTGACTTTAAACATTGTATTGAATAACAAATTATCAGGATGACTGTCTTCATTTAGCCTGGAAGTCTCTCCATCTTTTTCCACTCCTTGGTGATTTGAATTGAAAAGTCCTCATGAAACTCATATATTTACATGTGTAGTCCCCAATGAGGAACTGTCTGGGAAGGGATAAGAGCTATAGCCTTGTTAGATAATAGAATTCCTATTGGAGTTATATTATAGGAAGGTGTCCTTTGAGGTTGATAGGACAACAAAAGTGACCAGAAAGAATGGAGTCTTTGTCTCTCTCTCTGTCTCTGTCACTTTGTCTTTTTTTTCCAGTCAGTCTCGGTCTCTGTCTCTCTATCTATGAATCTCTCTTTCTCTTTTTCTCTGTCTGCCTCCTATGGTTCAGCATGAAATGCTCTCATCCCTGCTGAAAGACGACAACAAGATGACGGCTTGTTGAAGTGACATCATGGATGGACTCTGTAAAAATATAAACAAGGTCCCAATTAAACACTTTTTGTTCAAAGATTTGCCTTGGTCAGGGGGCATTTTCACAGTCAATAATTCACTGACTCAGGACATATCTGTGCATTTAACAAATGATAATGAAATCTGTGAACATATTCTTGACATGTGACTTTACTAATGACCAATTGAAAGAAATATGTGACACTTTTCCTGAACTAAGAGCCTTGGACACACACAGGAACTGTCATAATCTCTGGGTTGTGTGCTTTTAGCTGCCCAGATTGAGGCATGTAGGGCTGATCAGCCTTTCTCTCAAGCAGGGTGCCCACTTAGCCCTTTTAATACATGGCTCTTCAAACTATTAATGGCTTTCACCTGCTTCATGACATCACTCTCCCTCTCAGCCAATCAGCACCTGATAGAATCTTGAGGTTTCCATTGAGATGAGTAAACAAACTTTCCTCAGTGTCCAGGAGCTCTGATTCTGTGCACACATGACTTTTTCTTATGAACCCAACAAGCCTTCGACTTATCCCTTTATCCAGATGCCAAACCTTCACTCCTGTTTACCTCTGTGACAATGTCAGGTAGGAAATCAAACTTCAATGTTCATTTAATTGGACAGCTTTCTAAGTAGGGAAGCTTCAAAATAATATGGGATTAAGGGGAATGTACTGAATGACAAAGTTGTCTCCTACTGTGGATCTGAAATTTCCTAGGTTGTGTATTTCAACTGAGCAGTTACTCACATACTCACTAAACATACCTTCACATTCTTATTAATATAATAGGTTGGCAGGGTGTAGGGTTCCCCTGGGTATTGAGTTTTAAGAGCAGGGAAAATGTAAGGAATACAGTCAATTCCTGGGACTGGTTTGGCTAAAACAGAGAAAGATCAGTGTATGTAAAAGAGAACTGAGGGGCAAGTTACTATTTGACAGCTGGTGCTGTTCCATACTAGTGTTGCCAACCCTCAATATTTAGGGCTGCCTTGGCTAACATGGCTGGATCAGCAACTGTGTCCTACTCAGTGTTCAACCCTCCTGATCCTGAGGTTTACAAATAAAACTGAGCCTTCAGGACAGAGAAATGGGTCCCTATTACCTGTCTAGGACACAAGAGGATCTGTGATTTCTGCTGGCGTACTCTAGACAAACTTTTTAAAAGTAGTTTTAGTGGCAGGACTGCTTGCATAGAGGTGCCACCTGAGCTCATGGAGTCTGAGATAGTTGGGTAACCACTAGTTCTTGGCCAGAATTCTCTGCTCCATAATGAGTTCTTGGAAAGCATGCCTTACAAAGTAAAACTCTGCTCTCCTTTAGCGTTATCTTTTCTCCATGTTAAAAGTAATTGTAGAGAGTGGGGTGTTGCAGTCTCCCAGTATTAATGTGTGGGGGTCTATGTGTGGTTTCAGTTTTTTTTAATTAGTTTTTATTTTCAATTGTACTTTATTTACTTTGTATCCACCCTCTAGTTCCCTCCCTCCTCCCCTCCCAATCCCTCCCTTCCTCCCTCTTCTCCACACACTCCTCTCCCCAAGTCCACTGGTAGGGGAGGGTTTCTTTTTCTTCCTTCTGATCCTAGTCTATCATGTCTCATTAGGAGTGGCTGCATTGTCTTCCTCTGTGACCTGTAAGGCTGCACTCCCTCAGGGGGAGGTGATCAAAGAGCAGGCCAATCAGTTCATGTCAGAAGCAGTCCCTGTTCCCATTACTATGGAACCCACTTGGACACTGAACTGTCGTGGGCTGCATCTGTGCAGGGGTTCTAGGTTCTCCATGCATGCCACTTGGTTGGAGTATGAGTCTCAGGAAAGACAAAATGCTCAATCCCCACTCCGAAAGGCAAAGAAGATGGACACCAGAAGAAGAAGAAAACAGAAAACAAGTTAGGAGCCTCCCACAGAGGGCCTCTGAAAGGCTCTGCCCTGCAGACTATCAAAGCAGTTGTTGAGACTTATGGCCAAACTTTGGGCAGAATGCAAGGAATCTTATGAAAGAAGTGGGAAATAATAATAAAAGCTAGAGAGGACAGGAGGTCCACAAGGAGAGCAACAGAACCAAAAAATTTTAGTGTGGTTTCAGTTTTATTAATGTTTCTTTTATAAATATGGGTGCTCTTGTATTTGGGGCATAGATGTTCAGAATTGTGGTGCCTTCTTGGTGGAGTTTTCCTTTGATGAGTATGAAATGACCTTCCCCATTTCTTTTGATTAATTTTGGTTGAAAGTCTATTTTATTAGATATTTGAATGGCTACCCCTGCTTGCTTCTTGGGTCCATTTGCTTGGAAAACGGTCTTCCAGCCCTTTACTCTCAGGTAATGTCTATCTTTGTGACTTAGGTGTGTTTCCTGTATGCAGCATATTGTTGGGTCTTGTTTACTCATCCATTCTGTTAGTCTGTGTCTTTGTATTGGAGAGTTGAGTCCATTGATATTAAGGGAGATTAATGACCAGTGGCTATTAGATGCTTTGATTTTGCTGCTGGCTATGGTAGCGTGTTTGTGTGCTTGGCTACTTTTGGTTTTGCTGTAGTGAGGTTATTTGTTTCCTGTGTTTCCTGAATGTAGTTAGTTTTCTTGGGTAATATTTTACCTTCTCATATCTTCTGTAATGCTGGATTTGTTGGTAGGTATTTTTTGAATTTGTTTTTGTCATTGAATATCTTGTTTTTTTTCCATCTATGATGACTGAGAGTTTTGTTGGATATATTAGCCTGGGCTGACATCTGTGTTCTCTTAGGGTCTGCATTATATCAGTCCAGGCCCTTCTTGCTTTCATAGTCTCTGCATTTGATCAACCATGTTTGTAGCAGCTTTATTTGTAATAGGCAGAAGCTGGAAACAACCAAGATGCCTCTCAACTGAAGAATGGATACAGAAATTGTGCTACATCTATGCAATGGAATATTACTCAGCAACGAAAAATAAGGAAATCATGAAATTTGGAGGTAAATGGTGGAAACTGGAAAGGATCATCCTGAGTGAGCTATCCCACAAGCAGAAAGACACACGGTATATACTCACTCATATAGACAATATAATATAGGATAAACCTGCTAAAATCTGTATACCTAAAGAAACTAATCAAGAGAGAGGACTCTGGCTATAATGCTCAATCCCCATCCCTAAAGGCAAAGAGGATGGACATCAGAAGAAGGAGAAAACAGGAAACAAGTTAGGAGCCTCCCAGAGAGGACCCCGGAAAGGCTCTGCCCTGCAGACTATCAAAGCAGATGTTGAGACTTATGGCCAAACTTTGGGCAGAATGCAGGGGAATCTTATGAAAGAAGTGGGAAATAGTAATATCTGGAGAGCTCAGAAGGTCCATAAGGAGAGCAACAGAACCAAAAAATTTGAGCATAGGGGTCTTTCCTGAGACTCATACTCCAACCAAGTACCATGCATAGAGATAACCTAGAACCCCTGAACAGATGTAGCCCATGGCAGTTCAGTGTCCAAGTGGGTTCCATAGTAATGGGAACAAGAACTGCTTCTGACATGAACTGATTGGCCTGCTCTTTGATCACCTCCCTCTGAGGGAGGAGCAGCCTTACCAGGCCACAGAGGAAGACAATGCAGCCACTCCTGATGAGACCTAACAGACCAGGATCAGAAGGAAGAAAAAGAAACCCTCCTCTACCAGTAGACTTGGGGAGGGGTATGCGTGGAGAAGACGGAGGAAGGGAGGGGTTAGGAGGGGAGGAGGGAGGGAATTAGAGGGGGGATACAAAGTAAATAAAGTGTAATTGATAATAAAATTAAAATTAAAAGAAGTAATTTTAAAAATTGTCAATATATTATTTTCTTTGATTATGAGAGAATTTCATACAAAATACATTACATTCCTTTTCCATTGCTCCCAGGTTCATATGTGTCCTACCCATGTGTTACATTACAATTTTTTTAATTACATCAATTCAAGTATGTGTTCTTCATATACTCATTGGAACATGATCAAAGTCTCAGTGCCAAAGCCCTTAAAGGTGGTTGAGTTCATCCAGGCCTCACCCTGGCACCAACCATAAGCAGAAGCCAACAATCCTGAAGACCTCTATACTTCATCACTGTGATAACAGATTTTCTTATATATTTATTTATAAAAATTTATTCAAATTGTATCCCCTCTGGTGCCCCCTCCCTCTTCTCCCAATTCCACCCACCCTCCTCCTTCTACCCCTCTGCCCTTTCTCTAGACCTGTGATAAGGGAGGTCATCCTCCCCCTTCTATGGGATCCTATCTTATCAGGTCTTATCACGGCTGATGGCATCTTTGTCCTCTGTGGCTTGGTTCACAGGGCTTTGTTCTCCTTGTGTCCTACATTCCATCAACTTCTGACATTCTTCTTGCCTCCTCTTCTGCAGGGTTCTCAAAGCTCTAAGGGGAGGGAGAATTTCATAGGGAAATCCCATTTAGAGCTGGGTGTTTCAATATCTCTCTCTGCATAATGTCTGAATGTGGTCTTTGTATGCAATCCCATTTGCTGCAGAAGGAAACATTTCTGTGGATGGAAGAATAAGGCACTGAGCAACATATTTTAATAACAACAGCCTGGGTCTTTTGGAAATTTCCGTAGGATGCCCTGGCCCAACAACTCAATTAATTGCAACCCTGTCCCACTAGTGGAAGACTGGTTTGGTTACAATATATGGCTTATTGGAACATTATCCCTCTTACTAGGAGACCGCCTTAGGATCTCCTTCTTATATTTCAGGAAGTTTCACAGTAAGTTTTCATATCATCTCTCAGATGGCCCTCTATTCCAGCTGTATCTTCCAGGATTCTCTTCCTCTACCCTATCTCTCTTGCCACTCCTCACCTCATCCACCCATTCCCTTCCCCCACAGGTCCCAGTCCACCTGTAAAATCTATTTTATTTCCCATCTCAGGGAGATCCAAGTGTCCCCTACTAGCTCATACCTCTAGCGCTGACCTCTCCTGGTGGATGGATTGTAGGTTGGTTATTATTCATTTAATGGGTAATATCCACAGATAAGTGAATACATACCATATTTGTCTTTCTGCATTTTAGTTAATTCACCCAGGATGATTTTTACTAGTTCCATCCATTAGCCTAAAGATACCATGATGTCATTTTTTTTTAACTCAATAATACTCCGTTAAGTAAATATTCAACAGTTTCCCCAAAGAAGATTGTCAGTCCTATTCTTTGGTCCTTGAAATTTGTTGTGAATTTTCTTTTTAATTTAAAAAAAATTTTATTAATTACACTGTATTCACTTTGTATCCCCTCTTTAACTCCCTCCCACCTCCCCTCCCAGTGCCTCCCTTCCTTTTCCTTCCCCAAGTCCACTGATAGGGAAGGTCTTCTTTTCCTTCCCTCTGATCCTAGTCTATTAGGTCTCATTAAGGGTGGCTGTATTGTCTTCCTCCATGGCCTGGTAAGGATGATCCCCCCTAAGTGAGAGATGATCAAAGAGCAGGCCAATTGGTTCATGTCAGAGACAGCCCTGTTCCCATTACTATGGAACCCATTTGGACACTGAACTGCCATGGGCTACATCTGTGCAGGGGTTCTAGGTTATTTCCATGCATGATACTTTGTTGGGGTATCAGTCTCAGGAAAGACTCTTGTGCTCAGATTTTTTGGTTCTGTTGCTCTCCTTGTAGACCTCCTGAGCTCTCCAGATCTTACTATTTCCCACTTCTTTCATAAGATTCCCATCACTCTGCCCAAAAGATGGCCATAAGTCTCAGCATCTGTTTTGATAGTCTGCAGAGCAGAGCCTTTCAGAGGCCCTCTGTGACAAGCTCCTGACTTGTTCCCTATTTTCTCCTTCTTCTGATGTCCATCCTCTTTGCCTTTCTAGATGGGGATTAAGCATTTTATCCAGAGTCCTCCCTCTTGATTAGTTTCTTTAGGTGTACAGATTTCAGTAGGTTTATCCTATATTATATGCCATTTATTTATCTATTTATTCTGACTGCATATGTGCCTGCAGGCCAGAAGAGGGCACCAGATCTCATTAGAGATTGTTGTGAGCCACCATGTGGTAGCTGGGAATTTAACTCAGGACCTTTGGAAGAATAGTGAGTGTTCTTAACCTCTGAGCCATCTCTCTCCAGCTTTAATATTTTCAATTAAATACCATTTCCTCACTTTGTATCCCAGCTGTAACCTCCTCCTTCATTCCCTCCCAATCTCAGACTCACTCATCTCCTCCCATGCCCCTCTCCAAGTCCACTGATATGGAAGACCCGCTTCTCCTTCCATCTGAACCTAGCCTATCAGTCTCATCAGGGCTGGCTGCATTGTCTTCCTCTGTGGTCTGGTAAGGCTGCTCCTCCATTGGGGGGAGGTGATCAAAGAAACAGCCACTGAGTTCATGTCACAGTCTCTATACCTCTTAGTGGGGAACCCACTTGGATGCTAAGCTGCTGTGGGCTACATCTGAGCAGGGATTCTAGGATATCTCCATGAATGGTCCTTAGGTGGAATATCAGTCTCAGAAATAACCCATGTACTCAGATTTTTTGGTTCTGTTGCTCTCCTTATGGAGCTCCTGTCCTCTCCAGATCTTACTATTTCCCATTTCTTTCATAAGATTCCCTACACTCTGTTCAAGGTTTGGTTATGAGCCCAGTACCTACTTTGATTGGCACAGAAGGAAAAGAAGAATCAAGAAAGGAGCCTACCACAGAGAGACTCTGAAAGCCTCTACACAGCACTGCATGTTGTGACTTTCATCATTACACCGAATGACAAACTTTCAGGATGATTATCTTCATTCAGCATAGAAGTCTCCCTCCATCTTCTTCCACTTCATGGTGATTTGTTTGGAATGTCCCCACACATTTACGTGTGTAGTCCCCAGTGAAGAACTGTCTGGGAAGAGTTAGGTGGTATGGCCTTCTTAGACAATATAATTTCTATTGGAGTTGTATTATAGGATGGTGTGCCTTGAGGAAAATATGTCAATGGAAGTGAACAGAAAGAATGGAGTCTCTGTCTATCTGTCTCTATCTCTTTCTGACTTTGTTCCTGTCTGTGTCTAACTGCTTTGTCTCACTGTCTCTGTATCTCTCTCTGTGTTTTTCTCTTGTGGTTCAGTATGAAAAGCTCTCTGCTCTGCTGAAGGCCAACAAGAAGATGACTGTTTGATGACATGACATCATGGATGAACTTTGTAAAACTAAAAGCAAGGGACTTATTAAACACTTTTTGTTCAAAGTGTTGCCTTGGTCAGGGGGCATTTTCACAGTAAGGAATGCACTGATTAAGGACATATATGCATTTAACAAATAATAACGAAATCTGTGATGATGTGAAAGTCACATGTCAAAGACACATGACTATATTAAGGACCACTTGGAAGAAATATGTGACACTTTTCCTGATGTAAGAGTCTTGGACACAAGAACTGTCATCTCAGGGTTATGTGCTTTCAGCTGCCCAGATTGAGGCATTTAGGGCTGCTCAGCCTTCCTCTTAAGCAGGCTGTCCACTTGGCCCTTTAAATACATGGCTCCTGAAACTGTTACTGGCTTTTACCTGTTTCATGACATCATTCTCCCTCTCAGCCAATCAGCACCTGACTGCATCTTGAGGTTTCCATGGTGATGAGTAAATAAACTGTCATCAGTGTCCAGTATTTCTGAGCCTGTGCACATTTGGCTTTTTCTTGTGAAACCCAACAAGCCTTTATCTCATCCCATTATACAGATCCCATTTCATTACTCCTGTTTTACTCTGGGACAATGTCAGGTAGGAAATGAAACTTTAATGTTTACTTAATTGGACAGCTTCCTACGTGGGGAAGCTTCAAAATGAAGGGATTAAGGGGAATGTACCGAATGACAAGGTGGTCTCCTACTGTGGTCTTGGATCTGAAATTTCCTAAGTTGTGACTTTCAACTGAGCAGTTACTCCCTACTCACTAAATGAACCTTCACATTCATTTTTATATAATAGGCAGGCAGGATCTAGGGTTCCCCGGGCTATTGAGTCTTTAAGAACAGAGAAAAGAGTAGAAAACCAGACAATTCCTGGGACAGGTGTAGATGAAACCAAGAAAGATCAGTGTATGTAAAAAGAGAACTTAGGGGCAAGTTACTATTTGAAAGATGGTGCTATTCCACACTAGTGTTGCCAACCCTCTATGTGCAGGGCTGCCTTGGCTGACATGGCTAGATCAGCAGTTGTGTCTTATTCAGTGGTCAGTGAGCAACCCTCCTGGTCCTGAGGTTTACATTTAAAACTGGGCCTTCAGTACAGAGAAATGGGTTCGTGGTATGTCTAAGAAACAAGAGCAGCTTTTTTTCCTGCTATGGTCCTCCAGACAAACTCTCTAAAAGTAGTCTTAGTGCCATGACTGCTTGTTCAAAGGTACCACCTGAGCTCATACGGTCTAAGGTACCTGGGTAATCATTAGTTGATGTCTAGACTTCTCTGCTCCATAATGAGTTCCTGGAAAGCATGTCTTACAAAGTAAAACTCTGCCCTCATTTAGTGTTATCTTTTCTCTGTGTTAAAAGTCATTGTAAAAATTGTCAACATATTATTTTTATTGATTATATGGGAAATTTCTACAATATACTTTACACTCCTTTTACATTGCTCCCAGGTTCACGTTCCTACCCATGTGTCACACTCAAAGTAAATTTAAAAAAATACATCAATTGAAATATTCATTGGAACATAGTCAAAGTCTCAGTGCCAAGGCCCTTAAAGAGAACTGAGTTCATCTTTGCCCCGCTTTGGTCCCACCCCCAAACAGAAGCCATCAGTCCTGAAGAGCTCTATGCTTCATCACCTTTATCACAATTTTTCTTATTTATTAAAATTTGTTCACTTTCTATCCCTCTGTAACCCCCTGTCTCCTCTCCTCACAGTCCCACCCACCCTCTTCCTTCTACCCCATACCCTTTCTCTAGTCCCCTGATAGGGGAGGTCCTCCTCCTCTTCTATATGACCCTAGCTTATCAGGTCTCATCAAGGCTGGCTGTATCATCTTTCTTTGTGACCTGATTCACAGGGCTTTGTTCTCCTGTCCTCCATTCCCTTTACTTCTGATATTCATTCTGCCTCTTCTGCAGGGTTTCCAGAGCTTTGAGAGGAGGGATAATTTCATAGGAAAATCCCATTTAGAGCTGGGTGTTCTAAGGTCTCTCTCCTCATAATATCTGATTGTAGGTCTCTGCATGCATTTGCTGCAGAAGGAAGCATCTCTGTGGCCGGAAGAACATGACACTGATCTATCAGTTGGCAGAGAGCAACAGATTTTAATAACAACAGCCTGGGGTTTTTGGAAATATCTATAGGATGCCCTGGCCCAACAACTCAATTAATTGCAACACAGTCCCACTAGAGGAAGACTGGTTTTGTCACAATAGATGGCTTATTGAAACTTTATTCCCCATTATTAGGAGACTGCCTCAGGATCTCCTTCTTATTTTTCAGGAAGTTTGCACCTCAGTAGGTTTCCAGATAATCTCTCAGATGGCAGTCTATTCAAGCTGTATCTGCAAAGATTATCTTCCACTACCCTATCTCTCTTGCCACTCCTTACCTCATCTAGCCATTTCCTTCCCTCACAGGTCCCAGTCCACCTGTGCAATCTGTTTTATTTAACCATCTCAGGAAGATCCTATTGTCCCCTACTAGGGGGAGGTGATCAAAGAGCCAGCCACTGACTTCATGTCAGAGACATTACCTGTGCCCATTACTAGGAAACCCACTCAGACACTGAGCTACATCTGACTGAGGGTTGTAGGCTATCACCATGAATGATCCTACATTAGAGAATCATTCTCGGAAAAGGTGCATGTTCCCAGATATTTTTTCTCTCCTAATGGAGCTCCTGTCCCCTCCAGGACTTTTTATCTCCTACTACTTTCATATGATTTCCTGCACTCTACCCAAAGTTTGGCAATGAGTCTCAGCCTCTGCTTTGATACCATGCAGGGTAGAGTCATTCAGAGTCCCTTTGTGGTAGGCTCCTATCCTGTTCCCTGTTTTCTCCCTCTTCTGATGTCCATCCCATTTCCCTTTCTGAATGATGGTGGATAATCTTACCCAGGTCGTCCTCCTTGATTAGCTTCTTTAGATATACAGATATTAGAATGATTATCCTATACTATATGTCTAATATCCACTTACAAGTGAGTATATAGCACGTGTGTCTTTCTTCTTCGGGGGTGGATACAGACATTGTGGTACATATATACTGGAATACTACTCAGCAATTAAAAACAAGGAAATGATGAAATCTGCAAGCAAATCATAGGACCTAGAAAAGATCATCCTGAGTAGGAGTTCTTGACCCTGTGACCACATGGCCATGTCTTTGAAAATAACAGTTGGCCAAGAAGTAGGGCTTATCTGAATTGAAGATTGCATTGATCAAGAAATGGCCTCTGAGGCATAGGATTATCTCTAATGTGTAGCCAAACCCAGATCCCTCTTCTCTTCATCTTGTAACCTCTTGAGTTGTATAGGTAGGGGGTAGACTTCTCCGTAGCTACAGTCACCAGCAGACTGTAGAACACCTGGAGTCAGTGGGGTTCAGCACAGTAAGGACTTTTCCCAAGCTCTTCATCATATTTGCACAGGCAGATAAAATGCAAGATTTGGATCTAACACCAGGGAATGACTCTTATAGGCTCAGGTTCAAGAGTGCTGTGTTTGACAAAGTGTCTGATGTTAAAATTTCCCAATTCTAATCCTGAATTTGGTGAAACAGAACCTAAGGAGATGCACAAGACTCTGAGGAGCTCAGGCAATGGGGTAGGGTTTCCTGGCCATGACTTCCCTGATCTTCAGAAGACTATGTGTGCTGAGTAGAGATATCACCTTCTTGTTTCACAGAGGAGGAGAAAGCTCAGCTTTAGAGATGAGTTCAGCAGGACAGTTTGCATTTCCCTGCTCTTACAACTGCTAGAACAAGGTTCTTCTGTTTGTTTTCCACTGTTGGTATTCTGTAACATAAAGACATTTTCTTGAGCTCATGTTGTATCTCCTTCTTATTTTCTTACCATTCCAAAGGCAAATCACTCTTACAAGGGACTTGTGTGTCCTCTGAGATACCGGCTTTTCGTACAGAGATGAAAAGCACATATGCACATAAAATGATTCTGATCATGCCCTCCTCTCAAGCAGATTTCTGACAGGGTCATGGATTGTTCTTGATTTTTGGACAGATGTGAGGGTTGAAGCAGGTCAGCAGCATCCCTGGGTGCAGCATCACACCAGGTAACCACAGCACATGCACTCCTAATTCTGAGCACCCTCAGTGTCTCCTTTCATTACCTAATGGTCTGTTGGGTGAGGTTGTGCCCTGCTGGGAAACAATACACAAAGGTGTCTTATGAGCAGCAATCCATATTGTAATTGGTAATGAAAGAAAGCGACCAATGTCTTTATTTCCTGTTTTGAAGTTCAGGGTTATACCCCGTTTCCCCAAGGACCTGTGGGTCTATTAATTCTATGTACTGCCTCCTGAGTGCTGAGATGACAACCATGCACTTTATGAGCTTAGCTATGTTTCTTGACAGCTGATATTTGCTGAATGTGCCAGTTTAATATTACAGATATGACACATCTCATTCCAATCATTGGGATGGAAACTGATGCTGCATGTTAGGGTGTGCCTCTGTAAGCTCCAGGAACTTCTGAAATCCTGCATACAGAGGCCAAATTTACTCCAGGCCTAATTTAAACATGTGAACATTTCTGTACATCTTATTCACTCTCCTTTTTTCCTTTAGATTATATTTGGAAAAAATCAACATTGGCCCAACCTCTAAAAAAAGAAATGCCCATGGAAGAAGATCGAACTTCATCAAAGTGAGCCTTTGTTGCCTAAGCTGATGGACAAATATCTCCAGAGCAGCCTGCACCTACTCAAAAAAAATCCACATATCCTTACACTTGGTGGAAAGAAGTCAGATTCTACCTCAGCAGAGTAGTAAAGAGGAGAGGGATGGCTGGGAATTAAGTTCAAGCTGTGCATAAGTTAATGCTACCTCTCCCAACTTCTTTTATTCCTTTTTTCCCCTCACATTAGAGCTGTTATTTTTCTCTATTTTGATTTTTTATTTCAGATCCTAACCATCGTTTTTGACAGGGTTGAAAATCTAAAGAGGAACCTACTAAAGAAAAATAACAGCAAATACAAAAAATACCTAACAAAGATGGTCAGTATGAGGAGCACAGAGACAATGGGACTGTATGGCATCTATTCACCCTGTTCTTGGACTGTCTTGTTATGTTCCATTGGAGTCTTTGAGTCAATTAATAGGTCTCATAATCACTTGCACATATATGCACTTGCCTCAATACCTGCTAACACACGCATACACACAATGATGGGTGTAGTGTAGAGAAGACTGATATTTAGCTATTACTAGACACAGCCATATAGGAACTGAGGAAAGGGTCTGTTGGCTGTTTTCCACCACAGCAGATTTATTGATCTGATTCTGAGATGTCAGACATGAACTGAACTAGTTTTGTTTATCTCTGTGATGACAAGACTTTTCTTCTGAGATTTCAAGTATTTACCTAAATCCTTTTCCTGTAGAAGAGGAAAGAAGAGGAAGCAGCAGAGCAAGCAGCCTTCTGGGAGGACATAAAATCAGGATGTTCCAGTTGTTGCTCTATTCCATTTGATCCATTGTATGGACCTGAAGAAAACAAAAGTGGAGAAGTAGGACCTGGTACAACATTAACAGCAAAGGAAGCTCAACCTTCCTCAGTGCCAACCAAAACCTCCAGCTCACCACAGCAGTGTTCAGAAGAGGAGAACGCTAAGTTCATTACCCCAAGCAAATCAACATCTGCCAAGCAGCCTGGGGAAAATGACCCAGAGAAAAGCACAGGTAAGTGGCTGGCTCTTTGACCCCCTTCCTCCCTAAGGGAAGAGTAGCCTTTCCAGGTCACTGAGGAGGATATTGCAGACAGTTCTGATGAGACTTGATAAGCTAGGTTCAGATGGAATGGGAGGAGGACCTTCCCCTATCAGTAGACTTAGAGAGAGGCAGGTAAAAGAAGAGGGAGTGAAAGTAGAATTGGGAGGGAATGAGGCAGAGGCTATAGCTGGGATACAAATAAATAAATAACCCGTAATTAATATAAAATAAATAAGTAAAAAATCAGGATGTTCCAGTTGGCACTCTATTCCACTTGATTCATTGAATGGACCTGAAGAAAACAAAAGAGGAAAAGTATGACCTAGTGCAATATTAACAGCAAAGGAATCTCAACCTTCCTCAGTACCAACTGAAACCTCCTCCACATCACAGCAGTGTTCCCTAGAGGAGAAAGCTAAGGTCATCACCCCAAGCACATCAACATCTGCCAAAGAGCCTGGGGAAAAATGCAGAGAGGCAAGCAAAGGTAAGTAATCACAGGTTTCTGACTTGGAAAAAGACTTGTGTAGAATTGGATCCCCATTTAAACACAGGAATGAGCTAATTGCAAGATGAAGTTATAGTATAGAAATGCAGGTTTATTGAGAACAGCCATTGGCTGCAGTGCTGGGGACAGGGGAGAGAGAAAGTGAAAAGCTTGCACAGAGAGAGAATGAAGAAAGAGTGAGGAGAAGAAGAAGATGAGGACAGATACACAGAGAGCAGAGTGAGAGGAGACAGAGAAGTAAGGGAACCTAAATGTCTGTATAATATAATGAGAGGAAGCCTCTGCACCTAGGCTGGAAAGCACAGGTTACTTGGACAGAGCTTATCCTAACCATGCCCAGCAGTAAGTAGGGACCAAGAGATGCTTGGAAAACCTGGAGGCCAGGTGCACTTTGGTATGGTATTAAACCTAGGAGTCCCGATTGCATCTGTCTCAGCCACACAGTTGTGAAAGTAGAGCTCACTAGTAAAGTAGGGCCATGCTGATGGACAGTGTCTGAAGTCTGTAGCACTGACTTATAAGCACTGTAGCACTGAGCACCACCACAGAGAATGTTGCACTTTCTTGTCCATGTCCTCAGTCTTTGGCTTCCTTGGTCCAATTACACTCATCTGACAGTCACATCCAAAGATATTGCAGATCCACTCAAGCTGGCTATAAAGTCCATGGTCCCAGCTTCCAGACAGCTGTAGCCAGAGCTTGGAGAAAACAACCTGGCTCACTTTGTGATTCCATCATAGGAAGGGTCTCATGGAGAGAATTCCAATGACATTTCCTTTCTCTCCCAGCCTCTCAAGATGAGTTCTGCTCAGGAACAGCAGAACCTGTTGCCTAAGACTTTTCTCTCTTTTCTATTGTAGTTCAGAAAATCAGAGGCCTAAATCCTATGATCCTCACTCACGATTTATGTGAGAAATTTCTGAAGTCTGCGAGGAAGAACACAAAGAAGAAAATAGAGACTTGTGGTGTTTTGTGCCGATCCATGGTAAAAATATGAAAAGTCCTTCCTGATCTGAGGTTGTTTCTTCCTCCTTTTCTTCCCATGATTCTCAGAGAACATATCCAGGGTGTGTGTCCATAGACATCACCAGACAGAAGGAACTGTGGTCAACCAGACCTGGAAATCTTGAATTTGATGACTTTGTATTTGGTTGCTTTTCAGAATCCCTTGAACCATTTGCTTCAATGCCATAGTAAGAAAGTTTCATTGTAGTGGTCGCTAATGCTCTTAATTCCTGTTAATACCTAAGTGAGGTTGCAGGCTGCCTACAAGTTCAAACCTGCTTCACATGAAGAATGAGACATTGTCTTGAAGGCAAAGAAAGCAGGCCAGCAGGCAGATATGCAGATAGGCAGGAATGAAGCATGTAGACATGCATGCTAACTAATTCTAAACGGAAAAGGAGGACTTAATTCTTTTTTGGTTCTCGTCTGAGCACCTACTCTGGTAAGCCTTGGAATATAAATTATAAACACCTCAGCTTCCTGAGCAGACCTACTGGCTGCTGCAGGGAGGAGTCTAGGACTAGGATGTGCCAAGAGGGACATCTCAGGGTCATCTCAGCATCTGTTCCTTTATATAGAACCTACAAGAGCTCCCAAGGTTGTGAAACACTGAGAGGAGAGAGAACAGTAAGGGTCATTCACTTGGGTGAGGGATTCACTTGTGTTATGAGAGAGAGGTATTGAGACTTCTAGAGAATAGTAATAAGTTATTTTCTCTTGGCAGATAGGAGAGGAGTATCATATCACGTACATAGTCATTCCAATCCAGGAAGGAGGCCCTGACTATGCCAATGAGGAGGGACCGTTTTTTATTCAAGAAGAACTGGGGCTTCTCACCTTAGGGTGGATTCATGTAAGAAAATAACCTCCCTCATGGCAGGGTTGTCTTTTCTCTATGTCTCTTAGAAACATCCTGCCTAAATCTTTCTCTGCACAGAGTCAATCCATTCCATATCATTCTTCTGTTTAAACATGAAGTCAATAGTGTTTCAGGGTTAGTCATAGGACCATTTCCTATTGGTTTTACAGCTTTTAAAATTTTAACCTTTTTTTTCACTTTCTTGTATTTTATTTTTTATATTAATTACAGTTTATTCACTTTGTATCCCAGCTGTAGAGCCCTCCCTCATTCTCTTCCAATCCTACCCTCACTTCCTCTCTCATCTCTTCCCATTGCCCTAGCCAAGTCCACTGATAGGAGAGTTCCTCCTCCCCTTCCATTTGACCCTAGTTTATTATGTCTCACCAGGACTGGCTGCATTGTCCTCCTCTCTGCCCTGGTAAGGCTGCCCCTCCTTCAGGGGACCATGGTCAAAGTGCCCGACACTGAGTTCACCTCAGAGACAGTCCCTGTTCCACTTACTAGAGAACCCACTAGGATACTGAGCTACTATGGTCTACATCTGAGCAGGGGTTCTAGGTTGCATCAATGAATGGTCCTTGTTTGGATTATCTGTCTACGAAAAGACCACTCGGCCCAGATACTTTGGTTCTGTTGCTCTCTTTGTGGAGCTCCTGTCCTCTCCAGGCCCCAGTATCCACACTTCTTTCATAGGATTCCCTGCAACCTGCCCAAAATTTGGTTATGAGTCTCAGCATCTGCTTTGATGCACTGCTGGGTAGAGTTTTTCAGAGGCCCACAGTGATAGGTTCCTGTCCTGTTTCCTGTTTTCTCCTTCTTCTCATGTCCTTCCTGTTTGTCTTTCTGAATGAGGATTGATCATTTACCCAGGGAACTTCTTCTTGCTTAGCATCTTTAGGTGTACAGATTTTAGTATGTTTCTCCTATATTACTGGTCTAGTATCCATTTATAAGTGAGTATATACCCTGTGTGTCTTTCTGTTTCTAGGATACCTCACTCATGATGATCTTTTCTAGATCCCACCATATGCCTGCCAGTTTCATGATTTCCTTGTTTTTAAAACTTGAGTATACTCCATTGTGTAAATGTACCACAATTTCTGTATTCATTCCTCAGATGAGGGAAATCTGGGTTGTTTTCAGATTATGGCTATTGCAAGTAAAGCTGCTACAAACATGGTTGAACAAAGGTCCTTGTTGTGTACTTGGGCATCTTTTGAATATATGTCTGGGAGTCATATAGCTAGAAATTTTTATTTTTTATATTAATTACACTTTATTTACTTTGTATCCCAGCTGTAGCACCCTCCCTCATTCCTTCCTAATCTAACCCTCCCTCCCTCAACTCCTCCCTGCCCCTCTCTATGTCCACTTACAGGGGAGGTCTTCCTCCCCTTCCATCTGACCCTAGCTTATCAAGTCTCATCAGGACTAGCTGCAATGTCCTCCTCTGTGGCCTAGCAAGGCTGTTCCTCCATCCTGGGTGTGGGGGGAGGTCAAAGAACCAGCCAATGAGTTCATGTCAGAGAAAGTCCCTGTTCCCCTTACTAGGAAACCCACTTGGATACTGAGCTGCTTTGGCCTATGTCTGAGCAGGGGTTCTAGGTTATATTCATGCATGGTCACTGTTAGAGAATCAGTCTCAGAAAAGACCCCTGTGCCCAGATATATTTGGTCCTTGTGGAGCTCCTGTCCTCTCCAGGTCTTAATATCTCCCCCTTCTTACATATGATCCTCTTCACGCTGTCCAAGGTTTGTTTATGAATCTCAGTATCTGCTTTGATGCACTGCAAGGAAGAGTCTTTTAGAAGCCCTCTAAGGCAGACTCCTGTCCTGTTTCTTGTTTTCTTCTTCCAATGCCACCCCATTTGTTGTTCTAAGTGAGGATTGATCATCTTAACCTGGGACTTCCTTCTTGTTTAGCTTCATTAAGTGTACAGATTTGAGTACCTTTATCCTCTCTAATAGGTCTAGTGCTCACATATAAGTGAGTATATACTGTGTGTGTCTTTCTGCTTCTGGGATTCCTCACTCAGGATGATCTTTTCCAGTTCCCATCATTTACCTGCAAATTTCATGATTTCCTTGTTTTTTAATTGCTAAGTAATATTCCATTATGTAGATGCACCACAATTTCTGTATCCATCCCTCAGTTGAGGAGCATCTGGATTGTTTCCAGCTTCTGGCTATTACAAATAAAGCTGCTACAAACATGGTTGAGCAAATGTCCCTATTGTGTACTTGAGCATATTTTGGATATATGCCTAGGAGTGGAACAGCTGGATTCTGAGGAAGTACTATTCCTAATTGTCTGAGAAAGGGCTGGATTGATTGCCAGAGTGGTTGTAGAAGTTTACATTTCCACCAGGAGGAGGGTTTTTCTTTCTCCTCATCTTATCCTGCAAGTGCTGTCACTCGAGTTTTTTATCTTAGCCATTCTGATGTGTATAAGGTGAAATCTCTGTCATTTTGATTGGTATTTTCCTAATGACTAAGGACACTGAGCATTCCTTAAAGAGTTTTTCTGCCATTCTATATTCCTCTATTGAGAATTCTCTGTTTAGCTCTGTACCCCATTTTTTTAATTCGCTTACTTGATTTGTTGCTGTTTTCTTCTTGAGTTCTTTATATATACTGGATATTAGCCCTCTGTCAGATATAGGGTTAGTGAAGATCCTTTCCCAATCTATAGGCAGTCATTTGTTTTGACAGCATTGTCCCTTTCTTTACAGAAGCTTTTCAGTTTCATGAGCTCCCATTTATTAATTGTTGCTCTTAGAGCCTGTGCTGTTGGTGTTCTGTTCAGGAAGTTGTCT
Organism: Rhombomys opimus; assembly: GCA_010120015.1. Taxonomy (NCBI): domain Eukaryota; kingdom Metazoa; phylum Chordata; class Mammalia; order Rodentia; family Muridae; genus Rhombomys; species Rhombomys opimus. The sequence continues at coordinate 55,573 of REGO01001229.1, forward strand.
CCTGTGCCAACCAGTTCCAGGCTCTTCTCCACTCTTTTCTAACAGGTTTAGTGTGTGTGGTTTTTATACTGAGGTCTTTGATCTACTTGGACTTTAGTTTTGTGCAGGGTGATAAATATGGATCTGTTTGCATTTTCTACATGTAGACATCAATTTAGACCAGCACCATTTGTTGAAGATGCTATCTTTTTTCAATTGTATGGTTTTAGCATCTTTGTCAAAAATCAGGTGTCGTTAAGTGTGTTTATTTAGTTCAGGGTCTTCTATTCGATTCCATTGATCCACCAGTCAGTTTTTATGCCAGTACCATACAGTATTGGTGCTTTACAGTACAGCTTGAGATCAGGAATAGAGATACCTCCAGAAGATCTTTTATTGTGAGGATTGTTTTAGCAATTCTGGGTTTCTTGTTATTCCATATGAAGTTGAGAAGTTTTCTTTCCAGGTCTGTAAAGAATTGTGTTGGTAATTGGATGGGAATAGCATTGAATCTGTAGATTGCTTTTGGTAAGATGGCCATTTTTACTATATTGATTCTGCCAAGCCAAGAGCACGAAATAATTTTCTAACTTCTGATATCTTCTCCTAATTCTTTCTACAGAGACTGGAAATTTTTTTTCATTCAACACTTTGATTTGCTTGGTTAGGTTCACACCAAGGTACTTTATGTCCTTTGTGGCTATTGTGAAGGGTGTTGTTTCCCTAATTTCGTTCTCAGCACTTTTGTGTTTTGTATACAGGAGAGCTAGTGATTTTCTTCAGTTGATTTTGTATCTAGCTACGAGGAGGAAGGAATTTATCAGCTATAGGAGTTCCCTCGTAGAATTTTTGTGGTCACTAAGTAATACTCTCTTATCAGCTTCAAATAGTGATATTTAGATTTCTTCCTTTCCTATTTGTTTCCCCTTGATCTCCTTTTGTTGTCTTATTGCTCTAGCAAGGACTTTCAGAACTATGTTGAAGAGATTTGGAGAGAGTGCGCAGCCTTGCCTTGTCCCTGATTTCAGCGGGATTGCGTTAAGTTTCTCTCCATTGAGTTTGATGTTGGCTATAGGCTTGCTGTATGTTGCCTTTACTATGCTTAGGTAAATGTGCCTTGAATTACTGATCTCTTCAAGACTTTAAACATAAATGGATGTTGGATTTTGTCAAATGCTTTTTCAACATCTAAGGAGATGATCATGTGTTTTTTCTCCTTCAGTTTATTTAAATCATGGAACACATTGATGTATTTCTGTATATTGAACCACCCCTTTATGCCTGGGATGAAACCTACTTGTACATAACGGATGATATCTTTGATGTGTTCTTGTATTCGGTTTGTGAGTATTTTGTTGAGTATTTTTGCATCAATGTTCATAAGAGAGATTGGCCTGAAATTCTTTCTTTGTTGGGTCTTTGTGAGGTTTAGGTAACAAGGTAACTGTGGCTTCAAGAATGAGTTTGGTAGCATTCCTTCTGTTTCTATTTTGTGGAATAATTTGAAGAGTATTGGTGTTAGCTCTTCTTTGAGAGTCTGGTAGAATTCCATGCTGAAACCATCAGGCCCTGTGCTATTTTGGGATGGGAGATATTTTGATGACAGCTTCTATTTCCTTAGAGGATCTAGGACTATTTCTTTAATTTACCTGGTCTTAATTCAGCTTTGGCAAAGGGATTGTTTGGATTTCTATAGTGTCTGTTGTTATGTCCCATTTTCATTTCTGATTTTGTTGGTTTTGATAGTGTCTCTCTGCCTTTCAGTTAGTGTGGCTTAGTGTTTGTCTGTTTTGCTGATTTTCTCAAAGAACCAGCTCTTGGTTTCAATGATTCTTTGAATTGTTTTATTTGTTTCTAATTTATTGATTTCAGCTGAGTTTGATTAGTTCCAGCCGTCTACTCCTCTATGGTGTGTATGCTTGTTTTTTATTTTAGGGATTTTAGCTGAGCCATTAAGTTTCTTGAATGAGATGTTTCAAATTTCTTCTAGAAGGCACTCAGTGCTATGAATTTTCTTCTCAGCACCACTTTCACTGTGTCCCATAAGTTTGGGTATGTTGTGCCTTCATTTTCATTGAATTCTAGGAATACTTTAATTTCTTTCTTTATTTCTCTCCTGACCCAGTTGTCATTGAGTAGCAATTTGTTCAATTTCCATGGGTGTGTAGGCTTTTTGCTATTTCTGTTGTTGTTGAGGTCCAGGTTTAGTCCATGGTGATCATATAAGATACAAGGTATTATTTGAATCTTTTTGTATCTGTTGAGGCTTGATTTATGACCAACTATATGGTCTATTTTGGAGAGGGTTCCACGAGGTGCTGAAAAGAAGGTAAATTCTTTTGTGTTTGGGTGAAAGGTTCTGTAGATGTCTGTTTGGTCCACTTGATTCTTGACCTCTGTTAGAGTTATTGTTTATTTATTTACTTTATTTTGTTGACTTGTCCTTTGTTGAGAATGGGGAGTTGAACTCTCCCACTATTAATGTGTGCGGATCTATGAGTGGCTTAAGTTTTATTAATAGTTCTTTTACAAATGTGGGTGCCCTTGTATTTGGGGCATAGATGGTTAGGGTTGTGATATCTTCCTGGTGGAATTTTACCTTTATGAGTATGAAGTGTCCTTCTCCATGTCTTTTGATTAATTTTGATTGAAAGTTTATTTTATTAGATATTGGAATGGCTACTGCTGCTTGCTTCTTGGGTCCGTTTGTTTGGAAAACTGTATTCCAGCCTTTTACTCTCAGGTAATGTCTATCTTTGTGACTTAGGTGTGTTTCTTGTGTTCAACAGATTGTTGGTTCCTGTTTACACATCCATTCTGTTAGTCTGTGTCTTTTTTATTAGAGAATTGAGTCCATTGATGTTGAAAGAGATTAATTGCTAGTGGCTGTTAGATCCTTTGATTTTGATGTTGACTCTGGTACTGTATTTGTGTGCTTGGCCACATTTTGATTTGATGAAGTGAGGATATTTATTTCCTGTGTTTTCTTGAAAGTAGTTAGTTTTCTTGGGTTGTATTTTTTTATTCTATTTTCTTCTGTAAAACTGGATTTGTCTGTGGTTTTTTGTTAAAATTTGTTTTTGTTGTTGAATACCTTGTTTTCTCCCTCTATGAGGACTGAGAATTTTGCTGGGTATAGCAGCCTGGATTGACATCTGTGTAATCTTCAGGTCTACATGATATCCTTGCAGGCCCTTCTAGCTTTCACAGTCTCTGTTGAGAAGTCAGGTGTGATTCTGGTTGGTTTGCCAATATATGTTACTTGGCCTTTTTTCCTTGCAGCCTGTAGTAATTTTTCTTTCTTCTGTATACTTACTGTTTTGATTATTATGTGGCAGGAAGATTTTCTTCTCTGGTCCAATTTAGTAGGTGTTCTGTAGACCTCTTGTATTCTTATAGGCCTCTCCTTTAAGTTGGGGAAATTTTTTTTCTATGATTTTGTTGAAAATATTTTCTGGGCCTTGGAGGAGGGAATTTTCTTTTTCCTCTATTCCTATTATTCTTAGGTTGTGTCTTTTTATGTTGCTTTGGATTTCTCAGATGGTTTGTGTCAGGAATTTTTTAGATTTACTATTTTCTTAAATATAACAGTGTGTGACCATGCTTCACAGTCATTATTGACTCATATCTACAAAAACTTAACCTTGTCCCACCAAAGGAATCCATGGTTGAGAAAGCCCCCTCCAGACTGAATGTGAGCAAGGAAGCTTAAGACCCACAAGCAACTGGACTCCATCTCTCTATCTTGGGGAAAGCCATCTAAAGACCAGCCAAAACATGCAGGAAAACAGAAGGGGAAATTAATGTAGCTGAGCCAGCCCTGGTCACAGCACAGGGTACTTGCCTTCAGACTTTCTGTCCCAAGCTAACAAATGCCTTCAGGAACTAAGCTGGGCTGAATCAGCATTTCTCTCATTTGTAGCTAAAAGCATTCTGAGTGACACTATTTTATACAGCACAATTTCCTTACAAGGAAAGAGAGCTATATACTTAAAGAAAATATCTGAAGGCAACCCACCAAACTGAATTCACACTAACCTCTAGTAAATGACAATGGGCATTTTGGGAGTCAGCAATGCCAAAATCTTCCACAGTATGTAATTCTGCTCTTTTATTCTTATAAGTATGTACATGGATTGTTTAAGATTTTATTTTATGAGTGTTTTGCCTGTGTGTAGTTAGGCAAGTCCATTCCTGGTGTCAACAGAGGCCAGAAAAGGGCAATTGATTCCCTGACCTGGATTTATGGGCAGTCATTAGCTGCCATGTGAGTGCTCAGAAAGGAACCCTAGCCTCTGTAAGTGGAGACAGCATTCTTAACTTCTGAGCCATCTCCCCAGCCCCAGTGAATGTTTTTAATAAATGTGTTCTATCAAGAGTACTGTGAGAAGATTGACTGATAGACCTTTAAAGAAGACTTTCACATTCTATTAGGAATCATTTCTTTCTTTTTATTTTATTACAGTGGTAGTTGTAGTCATAGTAATAGTAGTAGTTTGGGCAACTTATTATAAGAAAAAGACATTATAGACAAGGTGCTTTATGCTAGTTTCCCAACACAAGCATGTGTCCACTGAGAAACATTTTGCCTTAATGTCACTTTCTCCTCTATCTCCTTTCCCTTCTCACTCATATGCTCTTCCAAGTACAACCTGTACCCAGGACTCCCAGAAACCACAGTTGTACTACCAATTTTGTTTTCTTGGCTTCAGCGTCTTATCCTAGAGATAGGCAGTTAAACAAGACTAAAAATGTACTCTTTTTACTAATAACAATATAGGAAGAGACCTTTTTACGTATCAGTGTCAAGAATTTAAGCTAGGTGTTAGAATTCCTAGTCTAGTACAGAAATCTATAAACTGTGAAATGCTCAGCTGGATGTACAAAGTCTACATCATGCCCATTCCTCCTGAGGCTTGGGGAGCATTACAAAGAGGAAGACAAAGTGATTGTGAGAGTCAAAGGTAGTGTTTCCTGGACATGGCAAGGCCTTGGTACACATGAACCCACATCATCTGTGACTACATATGCCAGACCTGAAGAAGATAAAGTCAGACAAATATCCAACATAGAGCTGGGAGGGGTTCACAAACTCAAACACCTAGCTGAAGAACTATTGACAACTGGAGGAGGAAATGCTCCCTCCCCCAGTGATGCTACCCCTAATAGATTGCCCATGCTCCGGAATGGTCCTCTGTACATAGAGGTAGCACTAAGTGGAAACAGTGGGCTTAAAAGACCACATGTAGCTGGAGGAAACTGGAGGTGGGGTTTAGTATATGAGGAGCTGTAGAGAATGAAATGATGATTTAATCAAAACACAGTATATGCACTATTAAATTCTCAAACAATACACATTTTAAAATTCAAGTTTACTTGCTATTGAATATTATTATTGACTATAATTTACTCCCTGAATTTCTAGCAACTATGTGTTTCTCTTACATTTCTAACAGCATGTATCACCCTAACACTACTTGATTCTTTCTAGTAGATTATTTATTTAGAAATAATTAGAGTTTATAGCTGACCATGGCATTCAAAAGTGTTTACTGAGACAATTGGGGAGCATAAAGCTAGGTGCCTACTCATTCTAACAAGCAGCACTCAGATTGTTAAAGCTTCAAAGAGACTGAAAGGCTTAAGCTTCAATTTATCAAATAGCAAAAACAGGCTGTAAGTTCTTAGGATGATTATTACCGGTTCCATCCATTTGCCTGAAAATATTATGATGTCATTTTATTAAAATGAATTATATTCCATTACGTAAATATTCCACATTTTCCCCAAAGGAGATTGGCAATTCTGTCCTTTGGTCCTTGAAAGTTGCTGTGAATTTAATCCTTATATAGAATGACAAACTATCTTGACTATCTTCATTCAGCCTAGAGGTCTCCCTCCATCTCTTCCACTTCCTGGTGATTTGAATTGGAATATCCCCATAAAGCTCATATATTTATATGTTTACTACTCATTGAGGAAATGGCTGGGAAGGTTTAGGAAGTATGGCCTTGTTAGATAATATAATTCCTGTTGGAGTTATAGAAGGGTATGCTTTGAGCATGATATAACAATGAAAGTGACCAGACAGAATGGAGTCTCTGTGTCTCTGTCTCTGTCACTTTCTCTTTTTTTCTGTAAGTCTCTGTCTCTGTCTCTCTATCTCTGAATCTGTCTCTCTCTTTTTCTCTCTCTGTCTCTTTCTGCCACCCTCTCTCTCCCTGCCTCTTGTGGTTCTGTATGAAAAGTTCTCAGCTCTGCTGAAGAATGACAACAAGATGATTGCTTCTTGACATGACATCATGGATGGACTCTGTAAAAATATGAGTAAGGTCCAAATTACACACTTCTTTTTTCAAAGATTTGCCTTGGTCAGGGGGCATTTTCACAGTATGGAATTCACTGACTAAGGACATATCTGTGCATTTAACAAATAATAATGAAATCTGTGATAATGAGAAAATCTATATGCGAATCTATTGATTACCACTTGAAAGAAATATGTGACACTTTCCCTGAACTAAGAGTCTTGTAATCAGGAACTGTCATGTCTGGGTTGTGTCCTTTTAGCTGCCCAGATGAGGTATGTAGGGGTGCTCAGCGTTTTTCACAGTCAGGCTGTCCATTTGACCTTTTTAATACATGGGTCCTGAAACTATTACAGCATTTCACCAGTTTCATGACAACATTCTTCCTCTCAGCCAATCAGCGCCTGATACAATCTTGAGGTTTCCATGGAGATGAATAAACAAATTTCCATAGTGTCCAGTATCTCTGATCCTGTGCACACATGACTATTCTTGTCAAACCCAACAAGCCTTTATCTCATTCCGTTATCCAGATCCCATACGTTTACTCCTGTTTTCCTCTGTGTCCATGTCAGTTATGAAATGAAACATTAATATTTATTTAATTAGAAAGCTTCCTACATTGGGAAACTTCAAAATGATGTAATTTTAAGGAGAATGTGCAGAATGACAAGGTGGTCTCCTACTGTGGTCTTGGATCTGAAATTTTCTAGTTTGTGACTTTTAACTGAGCAGTTACTCACATACTCACTAAATGTACCTTCATATTCTTATTGATATAAGAGGCAGGCAGGGTTTAGGGTTCCCTAGGGTATTGAATTTTTAAGAGCAGGGAAAAGAGAAGGAAACCAATTCCTGGGAATGGTTTGTCTGAAACAGAAAGATCATTGTATGTAAAATAATTGAGGGACAAGGTACAATTTCACAACTGATGCTGTTACACACTAGTGTTGCCAGCCCTCTATGAGCAATGTTGCCTTGGCTGGCCTGACTGTATTTCCTGCTATGTCCTACTCAGTGGTCAGTGAGCAACCCTCCTGGTCCTGGGCTTTACAGTTAAAACTGGGCCTTCAGGACAGAGAAATTGGTCCGTGGTATATGTGTAGGACACAAGAACAGCTGTGTTTCCTGCTGTGGTGCTCCACTCAACCCCTCTAAAAGTAGTGTTAGTACCAGGATTGTTCAGAAGTGCCACCTGAGATTATGGGGTCTGAGGTAGCTGGGTAACCACTAGTTCATGGCTAGAATTATCTGCTCCTGGAAAACATGCCTTACAGAGTAAACCTCTGCCCTTCCCCCCCCCCCTTTAGCAGAATCTTTTCTTCATGTTAAAGGTCATCTTTAAAATAGTCAACATATTATTTTTATTAATTATGTGGAAATTTCATACAATAAACATTACACTCCTTTCTCATTGCTCCCAGGTTCACATTCCTACTCATGTGTAACAATGAAAAAAAATATTAAAAACAAATTCAAGTAAGTGTTGTTCACATACTCAATGGAACATGGTCAAAGTCTCAGTGTCAAGGCCCTTAAAGGTAACTGAGTTCATCCTTGCTCCACCCTGGCCCCACCCCCATGTAAAAGCCATTATACCTGAAAAGCTCTATATTTCATCACCATGATCAGAGTTTTTCTTATATATTCACCTATTACAATTTATTCATTTTGTATCCTCTCTGTAGCCCCCTCCCTCTTCACCTCCCCATCTCACCCACCCAACTTATTGTATTGTAACCCTTTCTCTAGTCCCCTGATAGGAGAATTCCTCCTCCCCTATTTTCTGATCCTAGCTTATCAGGTCTTATCAAAGCTGGCTGTATCATCTTCCTCTGTGGCCTGATTCACAGGGCTTTGTTTCCATGTGTCCTCCATTCTCTCTACTTCTGACACTCTTCCTGCCTCCTTTTCTGCAGGGTTACCAGAGTACTGAAGGGAAGGAGAATTTCAGGGGGAAATCCCATTTAAAGCTGGGTATTTCAAGGTCTCTCTCTGCATAATATCTGATTGTAGGTGTCTGTATGCAGTCCATTTGCTGTAGAAGGAAACATCTCAGTGGATGGAAGAATAAGGCACTGACCTATCAGTTGGCAGAGAGCAATATATTTTCATAACAACAGCCTGGGTTGTTGAAAATTTCCAAAGGATGCCCTGGCCCAACAACTTAATTAACTGCAACCCTGTCCCATGAGTGGAAGACTGGTTTGGTCACAATAGATGCCTTATTGGAACTTCATCCCCCATTATTAGGAGACCTTCTTAGGAGCTCCTTTTTTTATTTCAGTAAGAGTACACCCCAGTAGGTTTTCATATAATCTCTCAGATGGCCCTCCATTCAAGCTGTATCTTCAAGGATTCAATTCCTCTACCATATCTCTCTTGCCACTCCTCACCTTATCCACCCATTCCTTGCTTCATAGGTTCCAGTGCACCTGTAAATATATATTTCATTTCCCCATCTCAGGGAGATTCAAGTGTTCCCTACTAACTCATTCCTCTACAGCTAACCTCTCCTGTTGTATGGATTGTAAGTTGCTTATTATTTGTTTACGAAATAATATCCAAAGATACATGAATATACAGCATATTTGTCTTTCTACATTTTAGTTACTTCTGACAGGATGATGTTTACTGGCTACATTCATTTGCCTCAAAATATCATGATGTCATTTTTCTTAGCTGAATAATACTCTGTTATAGAAATATTCCACATCTTTCCCCAAAGGGGATTGTCAGTCCTGTTCTTTGGTCCTTCTTTAATCAATGTGTTGAATGACAGCTTATCAGGAGGACTATTTTCATTTAGCCTAGAAGTCTCTAGATCTTCTTTTACTTCCTGGTGATTTGCATAGGAATGTCCCCATGAAGCTCATATATTTACATGTGTAGTCACCAATGAGGAAAGGTCTGGGAAGGGTTCGGAGGTATGGCCTTGTTAAATAATATAATTCCTAACGAATTTATATTATAAGAGGGTGTGCTTTGAGACTGATATGCCAATGAAAGTCACCAGAGAGAATGGAGTCTCTGTCTCTCTGTCTCTGTCACTCTATGTCTTTGTTTCTGTTGGTCTCTGTCTCTGTCTATCTCTGAATCTATCTGTCCCTCTTTTTTTTTCCTCTCTCTCGTGGTTCACTATGAAAAGCTCTCATTCTGATCAAGGACTATAAGATGACTACTTCTTGACATGACATCATGGATCAACTCTGTAAACATATAAGCAAGGTTCCAAGTAAACGCATTTTGTTCAAAAGAGTTGCCTTGGTAAGGGCACATTTTAACAGTAAGTAATTTACTGACTAAGGACATATCTGTGTATTTAACAAACAATAATGAAATCTGTGATAATGTGAAAGTCACATGTCAATGACATGTGACTTTATTAATGACCACTTGAAAGAAATAGGTAAACTAAGAATCTTGTAATCAGGAACTGTCATCTCTGAGTTGTGTGCTTTCAGCTGCCCAGATTGAGGTATGTAGGGCTGCTCAGCCTTTCTATCATGCTAGTTGTCTTCTTGGCCCTTTTAATAACTGGCTCATGAAACTCTTACTGGCTGTCACCTTTTTCATGACATTATTCTCCCTCTCAGCCAATCAGCACCTGATAGAATCTTGAGGTTTCCATGGAGATGAGTAAACAAACTTTCTTCAGTGTTAAGTATCTCTGATGCTGTGCACACGAGAATTTTTCTTGTGACAACAAGCCTTTATTTCATCCCTTTTTCCAGATCCCATACCTTTACTTATGTTTACCTCTGTGAGAATCTCAGGTAGGTAATGAAACTTTAATGATTATTTAATTGGACAGCTTCCTAATTAGGGAAGCTTCAAAATGACAATTCCTGGGACTGGTTTGTTTGAAATAGAAAAAAGATAGGTGTACAGAAAAGGAGAACTGAGGGGCAAGATGTTATTTGACAGTTGGTGCTGTTCCACACTAGTTTTGTCAACCCTCTATGTGGAGGGTTGCCTTGGCTGACCTGGCTGGATTGGCAGCAGTGTCCTACTGAGTGTTCTGTGACCTACTCTCCTGGTCCTGGGGTTTACTGTTAAAACTGGGCCTTCAGGTCAGAGAAATGTGTTTGTGTTACATGTCTAGGACACAAAAGCAGATCTATTTCCTACTGTGCTCCTCCAGACAAACTCTCTAAAGGTAGTCTTAGTGCCAGGACTGCTTGTTCAGAGGGGCCACCTGAGCTCATGGGCTCTGAGATAGATGGGGAAACCACTACTTCATGGCTAGAATTCTTTGCTACATAATGAGTTCCCGAAAGCATGCCTTACAAAGCAAAACTCTGCTCTCCTTGAGAGGAATCTTTTCTCTATGTTAAAAGTCATTGTAAAAATTATCAACATATTATTTTATTGTTTATGTAGGAATTTCATACAATATGCACTCCTTTTCCATTTCTCCCAGGTTCACATTCTTACCCATGTGTCACACTCAAAATAAATTTTAAAAATATATCAGGAGAAATATGTGTTGCTCATATACTCATTGGAACATGGTTAATGTCTCAGGACCAAGGCCCTTAAAGAGAACAGACTTCATCTTTGCCCCACCCTGGCCCCAGCATAAGCCATCAGTCCTGAAGAGCTCTATACTTCACCACCTTGATCACATTTTTTTTCTCATTTATTTATTGCAAGGTATTTATTTTGAATCCCCTCTGTAGCCCCCTCTCTCTTCTCCTCCCAATCCAACCCACCCTTTTTCTTCTACCCCTATGCCCTTTCTGTAGATCCCTGATAGGTGAGGACTTCTCCCCTACTCTCTGACCCTAGCTTATCAGGTCTCATGAAGGCTGGCTTTATCATCTTCCTCTGTGGCCTGGCAAGGCTGCACCATCCCGAGGGGGAGGTGATTAAAGAGCCGACCACTTAATTCATTTCAGGGATATCTCCTGCACCCCTTACTAGGGAACCCACCCTGAGACTGAGCAGCCTATGGGCTTCCTTTGAACAGGAGGGTCTAATTCCTCTCCATGCATGGTCCTTGGTTGTATTACCAGTCTCTGCAGCCCCCGCCATGAGCCCCAGGTAGCTCTGTTGTTTACCTTATGGAGATTTTGCCCCTCCAGGTCTTTCTCCCTTTTCTTCCATAAGGACCCCTCACTCTGCCCAAAGTTTGGGTTTGGGTCTGATCATCTGCTTCAATATCCTGGTAGGTAGAGTCCTTCAGAGATCCTCTATGGAAGTCCTCTCCAACTTCTGATATCTACCCTGTTTGTCCTTCTGAATGAGGATTAAGCATATTCCCTAAGGTCTTTCTTGATGTTTAGACTATAGATTTTAGTATGTTTATCCTATATTGTATGGCTAATATCTGCTAAAGGGGATCCCTCCTCCTTTGCTGTTGGGAATGTAAACTTGTACAGCCACTCTAGAACATTATCTGGAAATTTCTCAGAAAATTAGGAATAGGGCTACCTCAAGATCCAGCTATACCACTCCTAGGCATATACCCAAAAGATGTCCCACCTTTCAAAAAGGATATTTGTTCAACTATGTTCATAGCAACTTTATTTGTAATAGCCAGAATTTGGAAATGACCTAGGTATCCCTGAATGGAGGATATGGGATATTTATGAATATATGAAAATATGGTATATTTACACAATGGAATACAGCAATAAAAAAACAAGGAAATCATGAAATTTGCAGGCATATGATAAGAACTAGAAAAGATCACCCTGAGTGAGGAAACGAAGAAAGACACATAAGGTATATACTCACTTGATCACAATTTTTAAGAACTCTCTTAAATGGCTTCCTGTCTAAGCAGTTACCTTCCTTTTGGTCTGGAGGCTAAGAGAACATGCACTGTCACATGTTTTCTGGCTGAGGCAAGGACTATGGGTACCATCATGGCCTCCAGCTACAACACAGACCCTGAAGGTCTTCTGAGGAGGCCCTATCGAGAAAATGAACCCTTATCTATCTCTACCAATGCCAGCTTCTGTGGCTCTATTTTTACTTCTCTTTGCCATTAGGCTCTGCTTAGCCATCTTTCTCTATTTTCATATGACCAGTTTTTAAAAACATATTCTCCAAAGACATGCATTTTTTTAGTTGTTCTGAAGATAGTGTGTTCTCTGTAAACTTGTGCTGGGCTGCAGTGTATCTATTCTGATCCTTCAAGGGTATATCAGGCTTCTTGTTGCTGCTTCAAAGTTCTTAAGATGCATGCAGCTGCTGCCATCTTGAATCCATCTTCATTGTAAATCCTTATTTTAAAAAGCAATGACTTAATCCTGTTGTTGTTTTTTTTTTCAATTAAATTTGTTTATAAGTGTTCACTCTGCAATGGAGGTTGTGAATAGAATCCTGTCACTGGCAACAAATTGCAGGATGAAAAGCCTGTATCTCCATAGCCATAGTTGTCATTACTTCAGCAAGGCATACTTTAACGTCTATTAACACTAATTCCCAGAGAAGCAAAGGTCTCCTTTCCTAAAAATTTGTTTATCTGGTGACAGGAGGGAACTTGGTGATTCCCAGGCAATCAGACAACCAGAATTGTCCAGATAATAAAGGACCTTTCACTACTGGAACAACAAATGTGGTAAGTCTTATTGCACTTTACCGAAAAGGTAATTTACATGAAATCATATTTGGCAAATTTAAAATCCTATTGTCTTTCTCTGTGTTTAAACTAAAGAACTAGAGTGATAATATATTACCTTTTCTTTACACTGTCAGTAGGAGAGAGAAAAGAGGTCAATATTGTAAATAGGTAGTCTTATTGCATTTCTGCTCTCAAACACCCCTGAAAACTTTCAAGATGTACAAAGCTGTAGTCCAAGGTGCTGACAGTTCTCAAAGGTTTATTCCTTTCACCTGCTTCTCAGCCTTAGTTCCTGAAGTCCTTCAAAGGCAGGAACTGAGTTTTCATTCCTCATTGTCACTCAGATGTTCTTGAAGTTTTGAACATCTTAGATACTAATTAAATTACAGAGAGCACCCAATCCCAAAGCCTTTTGCTTCTAGCTGGGATTGAATTTTGGAACATGTGAATATTTGTTCCTTCAAACTCACATGCTCCCTAATTGTCTTGGTAATATCAGGAGAAGTCTCTGTGGGGAGAAATGGTTTTATGTGTATGCAAAATCCTCCAAAGTGTGCACAACCACTAATAGCTATACGGTGTAGGTATTTAGTATTTACTATTGATATATATATTTTTTAGTTAAGCAGTGGTTATTCCTAAACCTTATGTATACCCAAATAACCACACAGAGACTGAGATTTATTTAACTAACTAGATCACAATGCTGGAAAATGTTTTCTCCATCCTAAACCTCCAAACACGGACAGTTTCCTACCACTGAGATTTTACCCATTATACTTGCTTTTAGTCATATTTTAGGTCTGGTTCATCTTGCTATGTGGTTCCAAGTTTTCACCTGGTCATCTTTGTCCTTACCTTTCCACTTCCTTCCTCTGCCTTCTGGTCCAAGATGTCTCACCCTATTTTCTCCATTGCTCAGCATTGGCTGGTTGTTTTATTGAAAGTACAAAGAACAAATGGTGGCATGTTTACACATACTTGAGACAGGTGGTACTTCCAATAAACATCACAATGCAGTGTCCTGATTGATTGAAACCAGACAGTGGGGTATAGAAATAAGCATTTGTATGAACAAGGGTAAATTGTATACATTCCAAAAATACATTATACCAACAGCTATGAAAAGTCATGGTGCAAATCTCAATAAAGAGGTTGCTTGTAAGGACCCCTTTTTAGGTTACATGCTACCTGAAAGCTCCTTTGCATTGTGTTTTCAAGGGGCACAGAGATCCCAGGTCCAGAATCTGCCACTTTACTACCATATTAAGAGGATCTCATGCTGTGCCTGTTCACTAAATTTATTGATCTGAATCACAACAAATAGTGTTTTATTTGCTCAAATTTCTTTAGATTTGTCACAGAAGCTGGCACACATACATGTGGCACACACACAAGGAAACACTGTGTAGTAGCTAGCTGGAACAGCAGGATGGAAGAATGGCACGAGACAGGTTTTGATGTTTCCTGTCTTCTCTTTTGTCTTAGACCATCTGCAGACACGATGATGTCAATCTATCTCTCCAAGAGAGGTTCCAGATCTTAAGCGACCTAGGGCAGGACATCGAAATCAACAAAAAAATTTCCAAGGCTTCTTACATGAGCCTGAGAGACGACTTCTTCAAAATGGCAGCTGACCTGGATGAATGTGGAAAAAAAGAAGGAGCCTATATTCTCTATCATAAATTCCTCACATGAGAACCTGAGTTTCCTATCTCCTTTCCTTGGACTGTTCCCTAACTCATGATGCTGTCCTGTTCATATTTGTCACATTTGATGACAGTTACTGAATTTGACAATGTCAAGTTTTAATCACATTCTGGCAGTTCATATACAATCTTTTCCTCCCTATTCAAAGACACAAGGACCAAATGTGCTGTGGTCACAAATAAAGAACTTCATGAGTAGTTCTTTTTAAAAGTATTTTATTATTTATATTTTATTCACTTTGTTTGTTTCTCAGTTGTAGCCTCCTACCTCCTCCCTTCTCAAACCTACCCTTCCACCCTCTTCTCCACCCATTCACCACCCCCAGTCTACTGATAGGGAAGGTCCTCCTCTACTTCCATCTGATCCAAGTCTATCAGGTTTAATCAGGAGTGGCTGCATTGCCTTCCTCTGTGAACTCAGGGGAAGGTAATCAAAGAACCAGCCACTGAATTCATGTCAGAGACAGTCCCTGTTCCCATGATTAGGGAACCCACTTGGACACTGAGCTGCCATAGGCTACATCTGGCCAGGTCCTTGTTTCCAGAGTTTTTTTCTCTCCTAATGGAGCTCCTGTCCCCTCCAGGACTTTCTGTCTCCTGTTACTTTCATATGATTTCCTGCACTCTGCCCAAAGTTTGGCTATGAGTCTCAGCCTCAGCTTTGATATCCTGCAAGGTAGAGTCATTCAGAGTGCCTTTGATGTAGGCTCCTGTCCTGTTCGCTGTTTTCTCCCTCTTCTGATGTCTATCCTATTTTCCTTTCTGAATGACGGTGGAAAATCTTAACCAGGGTCGTCCTCCTTGATTAGCTTCTTTAGATGTACAGATATTAGAATGATTATCCTATATAATATGTCTAAAATCCACTAGCACTTGTGTCTTTCTTCTTCCGGGGTGGATACAGACATTGTGGTACATATATATACTGGAATACTACTCAGCAATTAAAAACAAGGAAATGATGAAATTTGCAGGCAAATAATGGGACCTAGAAAAGATCATCCTGAGTAGGAGTTCTTGACCCTGTGACCACATGGCCATGTCTTTGAAAATAACAGTTGGCCAAGAAGTAGGGCTTATCTGAATTGAAGATTGCATTGATCAAGAAATGGCCTCTGAGGCATAGGATTATCTCTAATGTGTAGCCAAACCCAGATCCCTCTTCTCTTCATCTTGTAGCCTCTTGAGTTGTATAGGTAGGGGGTAGACTTCTCCGTAGCTACAGTCACCAGCAGACTGTAGAACACCTGGAGTCAGTGGGGTTCAGCACAGTAAGGACTTTTCCCAAGCTCTTCATCATATTTGCACAGGCAGATAAAATGCAAGATTTGGATCTAACACCAGGGAATGACTCTTATAGGCTCAGGTTCAAGAGTGCTGTGTTTGACAAAGTGTCTGATGTTAAAATTTCCCAATTCTAATCCTGAATTTGGTGAAACAGTACCTTAGGAGATGCACAAGACTCTGAGGAGCTCAGGCAATGGGGTAGGGTTTCCTGGCCATGACTTCCCTGATCTTCAGAAGACTATGTGTGCTGAGTAGAGATATCACCTTCTTGTTTCACAGAGGAGGAGAAAGCTCAAGTTAAGAGATGCATTCAGCAGGACAGTTTGCATTTCCCTGCTTGTGCAAATCCTAGAACAAGGGTTCTTCTGTTTGTTTTTCACTTTTGGTATTCTGTAGCATGAAGGTTTACTCCTAAGCTCATGTTGTGTCTCCCTCTCATTTTCTTACTATTCCAAAGACAAATCACTCTTACAAGGGACTTGTGTGTCCTCTGAGATATCAGCTTTTCATGCAGAGATGAAAGCACATATGCACATAAAACGATTCTGATCATACTCTCCTCTCAAGCAGAGTTTCTGACAGGGTCATTTATTGCTCTTGATTTTTGGGCAGACGTGAGGGTTGAAGCAGGTGAGCAGCATCCCTGGGTGCAGTATCCCACCAGATAACCACAGCACACACACTCCTAACTCCGAGCACCCTCAGTGTCTCCTTTCATTACCTAATGGTCTCTTGGGTGAGGTTGTGCCCTGCTGGGAAACAATACACAAAGGTGTCTTATGAGCAGCAATCCATATTGTGATTGGAAATGGAAAAAAGAGACCACTGTCTTTATTTCCTGTTCTGAAGTTCAGGGTTATACCCTGTTTCCCCAAGGATCTGTGGCTCTATTAATTCTATGTACCCCAGATCCAGGGTCCCTCTACACTAGTTGCCAGACATTGGATCCCTCCAATACACATCCCCAATGTAGGCAACATAGGGATTCCTGCGACAGGATTCTCAACATTGAAGCCCCTGTTCTGTGGGTCTAACAGTGGAGTCGAAGCAAATATTTCCTGGGGACCAGACAGATCTGAGTTCAATGAGGACAGTAAGACTGTCCTGTATGCCTCTTTGGTATTCAGGGCACCTGAACATGAGCATTGCTCTTATGAACACATGCACCCCATCCTGCCCTTAAGCACCACACTGCAGGCATCTACATGCTATAGCACCCTGTCACTCAAGGCACCTTTCCACGCACATGCCCATGCTTGTTCACCCACACTTGTGCAACTATGCCGGCAACCTTCCTCCCTTACCTACAGCTGAAACATCCATTTTCATACTGGTGAACTGCTCTCATCTTCTGAGGAATACTGCAAACACCAGAGAAAGACCGAACCAGTCTGTAGTACAGACCCCAAAAACAAACAGCAATGGTTACAAAAAAGCAGATGGCTGGAGGTCAGCATAAGAACACATCCAACAAAACCAGAACATCGTGGCTTAACCAGCAACCCCAAAAAGCAATGGACATGCTAATTCATCCGAAACACAGGAAAATTTTCTCAGTTCTAGGCTTATTCATATTAAGAGGAAACAAACATAGCTCTCAAAAAATATAGGCAAATACAACTAAATAGAGAAAGGCACATGTAGAGGCATGAGTAGAGCCATATAGAGAGAAAACAAAACTCTCAAAGAAAAATAGTCAAGTACAGCCAAAGAAATAGTGGCACAGTAGAGGCACAATTAATGGCATATAGAGAGGAAATGAACATAAAAATAGAGGCCATCATGGAAAGACAGGAATCCACTTTTAAAGAGATGAAGGAAATGGTGCAAGACATGAAAACCCAATTAGAATCAATAAAGAAAACACAAAAAGAAAACAGTGTATAACATAGAGAAAAGATCAGGAACAAGAATACAAAAGTTAGAGAATATAATCTCAGTCGCTGAAGCTACAGTTGCAGAAATTGATACCTCTCTCAAAGAAAAAGCAAAATTGGAAAAGTTCCAAACCAAAACCTTCAAGAAATCAAGGACACCATAAAAAGATGAAGTCTAAGAATAGGAGGAATAGACAAAAAAGATTCCAGGCTCCAAAGTCCAGAAAATATTTTCAAGAAAATAACAGAAGAAAAATTTCCCAATTTAAAAAAAGAGATGTCCATATACATATAAAAGGCCTACAGAACACCAAATAGACTAGACCAGAAAAGAAACTCCTCATTTCACATCATAGGCAAAACATTAAATCTAGAGAACAAAGAAAAAAAATATTTAAAAAAAGCAAGGGAAAAAGACCAAGTATCCTTTAGAGGTAGACCTATCAGAACCACACCAGATTTCTCAACAGAAACTATGAAAGCAAGAAGGGCCTGGGAAAATTTCATGCAGACTCTAAGGGACCACAGATACCAACCCAGACTACTATATCCAGGAAAGCTTTCAATCAACATAGATGGAGAAAACAAACTATTCCTTGACATATCTAAATTACAACATTATATACACAGCAACCCAGCCCTACAGAAGATACTAAAAAGAAAACTTCAATCCAATGAAAACAACTACACCCAAGAAACAAGGGAATTAGAGAACTTCACAACAAAACTATTAAAAGAAAACAAGCATCGACACACAGTAACACCACCAACTTCACTGTAAATGGAACTAACATTCATTGGTCACTATTATCTATCAACGTGAAGGGACTCAACTCTCCAATAAAAAGACACAGACTAATAGAATGTTGATCCAACATTCTGCTGTATCCAAGAAACACAACACTGCAATAAAGATGAACACTACCTCAGAGTAAAGGGCTGGAAAAATGTTTTTCAATAAAATGGACCCAGGAAACAAGCTAAGGTAGCTATCCTAATGCCTAATAAAATAGACTTTCAATCAAAATTAAAATCAAATTTTCAATAAAAAAAGATAAGGAGGGGCATTTCATTCCCATCAAAGGAAAAATCCACCAGGAGAATATCACAATTCAGAACATTTATACCTCAAATACAAGAGCACCTACATTTATGAAAGAAACATTATTAAAGCTGAAATCACACATCGATCCCAACACCTTAATAGTGGGTGACTTCAAATCTCCATTCTCACCAAGGGACAGATCATTTATGCACATGCTGAATAGGGAAATAATGACACTTACAGAGGTCCTAAGTCAAATGGACCTAATAGATGTCTACAGAAGTTTTTGCCCAAACTCAAAAGGGTATACCTTCCTTTCAATACCTCATGGAACCTTCTCAAAAATTGACTGTATAGTCAGGCTCAAAGCAAGCCTCAACAGACACAAGAAGATCAAAATAATCCCTTGTATCCTATCAGACCATTATGAACTAAAACTAGACCTTAACAACATCAGAAATAACAAAAAGCCTACATACACATGGAAACTACACAACTCTCTACTCCATGACAGCTTGGTCAGGAAATAAATGAAAAAAAAAGAATTTAGAGACTTCCTAAAATTCAATGAAAATAAAGGCACAACTTACCCAAACTGATGGGACACAATGAAAGAAGTACTAAAAGGAAAGTTAATAGCACTAAGTGCCTCCAGAAAGAGGTTGGAAACAAGCAACTTTAGAGAACACCTAAAAGCCCTAGGAAAAAAAGAAACAGAAAAAACCAAAGAGAAGTAGACAATTAGAAATAATTAAACTCAGACCTGAAAGACTCTACCCTGCTGGGTATCAAAGCAGATGCTGAGACTCAAAGCCAAACTTTGGGCAGAGTCCAGGGAATCTTATGAAACAAGGGGGAGCTAGAAAGATCTGGAGAGGACTAGAGCTCCACAAAGAGAGCAAAAGAACCAAGAAATGTGGGCACAGGGATCTTTTCAACCAAGACCATTCATGGAGAAACCTAGAACTCCTACATGGGTGTAGCCTATGGCAGCTCAGTATCCAAGTATGTTCCCTAGTAAGGGAACAGGGACTGTCTCTGACATGAACCCAGTGGCTGGCTCTTTGGTCACCTCCCCCTGAGGGGGTAGCAGACTTACCAGGCCACAGAGGAGTACAAGGCAGCCACTTCTGATATGACCTGATAGGCTAGTGTCAGATGGAAAGTGAGGAGGCCCTCCCCAATCAGTGGACTTGGAGAAGGGCATGGGGGAAATCAAAGAGGAAAGGCATATTGGGACGGAATGGAGGTGGAGGCTACAGCTGGGATGCAAAGTGAATAAACTGTAATTAATATTAAAAATAAAAACTAAAAAAATAAAATAAAATGAGACATTGATATCAACAAAGTTGTATAAAGTTAGACTTTGTACAGACTTTGAATCTAGTTAATTTTGCTGTGTGATAGTTTATTTGACATTTTTTACACTAAAGTTTATAAAATTTAAAAAGAAAAAAGAGCAAAAAGAACTAGAAATAGCATGGCAGACTATTTAAGTATGGAAAATACAAAAAAAAGAACTGATTCTAAGAGAAATGCCAACAAAAAAGGCAATGTGGTTCCTGATTTTATCCAGACTGGACAGAATAATCAGTTTCTTCTAGCCATTTGATTAAATGATTAAAGAGCTAAAGATGTCCAAATACTAAAAGCTTCACCCACAAAAGATTAATGTGACTCCTATCCAGGAGACTGTTTCCAAAATAAGAAGTGAAATCAACAGAGGCCAACACCATAGTGCTGTTTTCACATAAGGAAAGAAGAGAGGACTTTAAGAAAAGCCTTTGTGTTATACGGTTTGGAAACAGAAACTACAGTTTTTCTACCAAAAAAAGTAGAGCTGTGTCCCTGCACAAATCTGCAGGCATGATTGACACAAAGAGCAGTGTGCCTCTAGAGCCAAGTGGTGGCCTGATTGTGAGCCATGGAAAGCAGGGTTGATGAAAATGTGCTACTGACAGGAACAGAAACAGCAGCAGTGTGGTTGTGTTCCTCTGGGTGGCTTCAAGGGGATGTGCTTTAAACCCACCGGGCTGAATATCACAATAAAAGTCCTGGTGGGAAAGTATGCTGCACTCTGTTCCCTAAAAATGTTCAGCTGGATCTCTGTCTGATTAGCAGTTTCAGGAGGAAGTCAACTACAATAAGCAGTAATCATAGAGTCAGCACTGAGAGGGTTAGCTCTCCCCTTTGTCAGGCAGCCTTAGGTGAACTGTAAAGGGTGAAGGCCACCCAGTCCCACCAGTCTTTTCTACATGTGTATAGTTAAAATTGTTCCGTGGAATTATGCTTCTTGGTGAGCCTAGAGAATTCAAGTAGTAGAGGACTTTCCCACAACACTCATGTGGGGGCCAGGGAACAATTTATGAATGCATGTGTATGCACACACACACACACACACACACACACACACAAAACACCACAAAGAAATACACAGAGAGATGCATGCACACAAATCACAGACCCCCCCACACACACATTATAGATACACATACAATAAATGTAATTTTGAAAAGTTCAAATGTGTAAGGATGTCCTATCCTTTCCACATCAAACTCCCCTTCTTTCATATGATTCCCTGCACTCTGCCGAAGGTTTGGTTATGAGTCTTAGTATCTACTTTGGAGCACTGCTAGGTAGAGTCTTTCAGATGCTTTCTGCGGTAGACTCCTGTCATATGTTCAATGCATATCCCATTTGTCTTTCTAAATGAGGATAGATCATCATACCCAGTTTCCGCTTTCTTGATTATCTTCTTTAGTTGTATAGATTTCATTATGTTTATCCTATCTTTTAGGTCTATATAAGCGAGTATATCCATGTTTGTCATTCTCCTTCTGGGATACTTCACTCAGAATGATCTTTTCTAGATCCCACCACTTGCCTGCAAATTTCATGATTTCCTCCTTTTTGATTGCTGAGTAGTATTCCATTGTGTAAAAATACCACAATTTCTGTATTCATTCCTCCGTTGATGGACATCTGGCTTGTTTCCAGGTTCTGGCTATTATAAATAAAGCTGCTACAAACATGGTTGAGCAAATGTCCTTATTGTGTACTTGAGCAAATTTTGGGTGTATGCCTAGCAGTGGTATAGCTGGATCTTGAGGTAGCACTATTCCTAATTGTCTGAGAAAGCGCCAAATTGACTTCCAAAGTGGTTGTACCAGTTTACATTCCCACCAGCAGTGGAGGAGGGTTCCCCTTTCTCCACAACCTCTCCAACATGTGTTGTCATTTGAGTTTTTCATCTTGGCCATTCTGATGGGTGTAAGGTGAAATCTCAGGGTTGTTTTCATTTGCATTTCCCTAATGGCTAATGACGTTGAGCATTTCTTTAAGTGGGCACAGTGTCTTTTCTGAGATGGACACTCAACCAAAGACCATGAGAAGATAAAACCTAGAACCTCTGCTCAGATGTGACCCGTGATAGCTCAGTAATCAATTGGTTTCCCATAATAAGGGGAAGAAGGACTATTTCTAACAGGAACTCAATGACTGGCTCTTTGACCTCCCCACCTCCCAAGGGAGGAGCAGTACTGTTAGGCCACAGAGGAGGACTTTGCAGCCAGTCCTGAAAATATCTGACAAAAGGGAGTCATATGAAAGGGGAGGAGGTCCTCCCCTATCAGTGGACTTGGAAAGGGGCAGGGAGGAGATGAGGGAGGGAGGGTGGGATTGGGGAGGGAATGAGGCATACAGCTGGGATACAGAATTAACAAAATGTAACTAATGAGAAAAATAAAATTTAAAAAAAAGAAGAAAAAAATGTGTAAGGATGGAGACGGTTCAGGGATTAGGAACATTTGTAGCTTTTCCATGGTAATTCACAACCAGCTTTAATGCCAATCCTGTGGGATCCGATGCCCTCTGTTGCCCTCTTTGGGAACCAGGCACACATGTGGTGCACACACACACACACACATGCACGCAGAACACCCATACACATACACTGCAATTAAAACTAAAACTATTGGTAGAAGAGTGAGTAGGAGAAACCTGAGTTTCCTCTGGTGAGACAGCATCCAGCTGCAAGGATCAGACCCTGGCTCAGCAGGGAGGGAGCCAGAGCTGCATACCTGAAGTCTTCTGTAGGGCTGACATGTCACTGATGGCCTGTCCTTCTGTGCATCCACTCTGCTTTCTTGGTGAATGACTTTCTTCAGTAAGGTTGCAGAGTACCCTCTCCAAGTTCTGTCTGGTATTAAAATGTTAAATAACCACAATGCTGTTAGGTTCAGGAACCTGTTCCTTATTTGGTTTGCTTTGGTTTTGGTTTTGGTTTGACATATGAGACAGAGTTTCACTATGTAACTTAGACTGACCTCAACTTGTTAGCCTTCTACCTCAAACTCCAGTTTAAGATTGCAGATGTACATCATCATGCCTCAGTCTATCTTTTAAAACATCCTCTTCCATTCTTCTAGAAAAAAGCGAGGCCCGATTTTAATGTTAATGTTACTGATTATATTCATTTTTATTCACAGACATATAGTATAATGTAGTTGTGGTCTAGTAATGACTACTTGCCAATAACCATAGCTAGGAAGAGCAAAATTGAGTTGAAACCCTGATGACCTGAGGTTTAGACTCAGATGTCCAGACTCCCTCTTCAGATGGACAGTGGCAACAGGCCAGGATTTTAGGGAGACATCTGTTGCTCCCCAAAAGCTGAGACTATTTCCAACAAAGCTCGAAGAAGATAGGCACTAACACAAATTCAAATAATTCTTTTAGGATACAGAACTATTCATCCAATGTATTATTCATAAGTATATGTATTATATATTTTACAAAGAACTAGAAAAGACAAGATCAAAGTACCCTACATCAATAAAAAGAACATTCGAGGAAATGGAAATACCAATACCTCTATTTGATCATTACATTTTTTGTTCATGTATTAACATACCACAGTGTGTACCATGTACATGTATAATTTTTTATATGTCCATTCAAAATGGTATTTCATAAACTAAAACATTCTCTACAGTATCATTCTCCAGGTCCAAGAATCCTAAGATATGACGGTTGAAAACCTTTAAAGAATAAGGTTAATTGCTAGATGCCTTTGTCTTAACAATTAGATCTTCCCATAGGCTAAATGCAAAAGAACAAATCTTTGTCATCATCTTCGTTTAAACACAGTACTCATCTCACAACTTCAGGAAATGTCCTTGATCACCACCGCAAAGCATGAATTGCTTGACTATTAACTGTCTTTTTCATAATTGAGCATATGAGAAAAGAATGACCAAAATACAAACAGAGAGGAAGAGAGTAACTGGACACTTTTGAGAGCTGTTGAGATCCTGAGGATCCTAATCTCATCCATGAATAGTCTACTAGGGGTCTACTACAAGCAAGTGGATCACTGGTGCAATGATTTGAAAAAATATAATTATCCCAAGACAGATATTCTTTCTTTCTCTCTCTCTCTATCTGTCTATCTATTAATCTATTAAGTATCTTTGTATCTATGTATGTATCTATGTATCTATGCATATATGTATGCATCTAACTATGAATCTGTGTATCTACATAAACTGTATCTATGTGTGTATCAATTATCTATGAATCTATATATCTATGAATCTGTCTTTGTATGTATATATGTATGTATCTATATATGTATGAACCTATCTATCTATCTTCCTGCCTCCTTGTTTGCACCATGAACTGACTAGTTCTCCTTTACCATGAGTTTTGTGCTCTGCCCAGAACTAAGCAAAAAATAGCTCTCCAACCATGAGCTAAATGAGCCAAAGTCAGTCTTTCTTCCCTTCTCTACTTGCTTCGCTCAGGTATTCTGTCACAGATACACACACACACAAAAAAATGACTAACATAGAACCATGCCCCATAAAGCAAATTGCAGAGGATTTAGTGGTATTATAAAATCCATCCTTATAAAGATGAAAATATTTTAATAAGTTCAAACAACACAGTGGAGCACAAAAACTAGACAGATGGCATGGGAAAAGTGGACCATCAACAGTCCTGAGTTAGCAAAAGTTGGCAGTTCCAAGGCTCATTGGGAAGGGAAGGTAATGGGTCAAGTTCTTGTGGAAAAAATAACAGTTGCCTACATTAGGAAATATGAAAGGACAAGATCATTCTATCTATCCATCTTTGAAGGGGTTTTTCCCTTTTGGTTTAAAGCAAATGGCCTATTGTTTTGTGAGGCTAATGCTTGGAATGGTTGGGACTTGGCTGGTTGCTCCCTTTAAGGAACAAGGTAAACATGCCTTCCAGGTGTGGCCACCTGAGAGGTGACACATGATGACATCATAAGTTGCTAGGCAACCTAGAGGCAGGTGCCTAAATACTAACAGTTACCACCATCTGAGTACCACATATTGCTCCTCTATACATATCTCGCTGTGTTGGCTCGCAGGTGCTACAGCTGGATAGGCCAGTTCAATTGCTTTCTTCCTTTGGCCGCTTAATTTTCTGGAACCAAGTAAACTTTAATATCAGATCCAGGCTGAATCAATCATCTGAATCCTAAGTCATCTTTGTACAATGTCTCAACAATAGTGGCTCACCCTATTCCCCTGATAGCCAACCATGAGTTATATTGGTTGTCTACACAGTTTTGGGAATCACTTAGACTATCAGATGGCTACTTTTTGGCTAAAATCCACTTATAAGTGGGTCTTTTGGGATCTGGGTTACCTCGGTCAGGATGATCTTTTCTAGTTCTATCCATTTGTCTGAAAATTCCATGATGTCTTTGTTTTTAATAGCTGAGTAGTATTCCATTGTGTAAATATACCACATTTTCTTTATCCATTAGTTGAGGGACATCTAGGTTGTTTCCAGATTCTGGCTATTTCCTGATGAAACCTGATAGACTAGGATCAGATGGAAGGGCAGGAGGACGCTCCCTATCAGTGGACTGAGAGAGGAGCATAGGAGATGAAGAAGAAGGGAGAGTGGGATTGGAAGGTGAAGGAGGAAGGGGCTACAGCTGGGATACAAAGTGAATAAACTGTAATTAATAAAAATAAAATAAAAAATTAAAAAGTAAGTTCAATTAAAAATTATCTGTTGGGAATTTTGTGTTTAATTAGATTGTTTGGTTGGTGTTTAATTTCTTGCATTCTTTATATATAATTGGATATTAGTCCCCTGTCAGATATAGAGTTGGTGAAGATCTTTCCTCCATCTGTGGGCTGCCATTTTGTGCTATTGACAGTGGTCTTTGCCTTGCAGAAGCTTTTCAGTTTCATAAGGTTTCATTTATTAATTGTTGAGCTTAGCGCCTGAGCTGTTGTTTGTACAGAAAGTTGTCTCTTGTACCAATGAGTTCAAGAATTTTTCCCACTTTTTCTTCTGTTAGAATTAGGTGCCCAGTTCTGTGTTGATGACTTTGATCCACTTGGGCTTGAATTTTGTGCAGAGTAATTAAAATGTATCTATTTGCATTCTTCTACATGCAGACATCCAGTTTGATCAGCACTATTTACATGAGTTCTGGGAACTGAACTTAGGTTTTTATCTGGCAAATAGTTAACAGCCTAACCTCTCTTGCTAGATTCTAAAGCCTGAATCTGAGAGTTTGTTCGTTCTGTTTTTGTAGTCCATGCAGGCCAGAAGAGGATGTTGGCTGTTCTGCTCATTCTCCATCTTATGCTTCTGAGACAGGAAGTTTCATTGAACCCGGAGGTAGTCAGACAGCAAACCAAACAACAAGATTCCACTTCTCTCCACCTTCCTAGCAGTGAGGTCACAGGCACATGCACAGCCACACCCAGATTTTTCTGTGGATGCTGGGATATGAACCCAGAGCCTGGTACTTGCACAAGCTCTCTTATCCATTGACCGGTCTCCAGCTCCTACAGTCTGAGCGTTTTTTTAAATATTATTAATTATAGTTTATTCACTTTGTATCCCAGCTGTAGACCCTCACAGAATGAGCCTTAATGTTCAAAATTGTTTGGTCAAAATGTCTAAATCCAAGTAACAAGGAGAGCCCAAGGGAGGCTGTCCTTGAATTTTAATCAGATGGGGAAATAGAATAAACAGTGGAAGAGGAAGTAAAGAGGTAACTGCATAGGAGAGATTGTGGGGAAGGAAACAAGTGGTGATATCAGATGTGGGGAGAGTCAGGAAGGGAGATTTGAGGGTCTGGAGAGAAAAGGGAAATGAAAGGCAGGGGCACCACTGAGACAAGCTGGAGACCTGTGACAGGGTAGGCTACAGGGAAGATATGGGGAAGAGTCTAGCTGAGCTTCCTAGCAGTGGGAAACACTAGACTTGAGGAAGCCACCTTCCATCCAGTTAGGACCAATAGTGATAGAAGGGGAACACCAATCCACCTACAAAAACCTTCGAACTAAAATTTGCTCTACCTATAAGATGGCAGAGATAAAGATAGAGTAAACACTGACAGAATGACCAACCAATATCTGGCCCAACCTGATACTCACCCCATAGAAGAAAGCCAACCCCTGAAACCATTAACCATATGATACTATGTGTACAGACAGGAGTCTAACTTCACAGTTCTCTGAGAGCTCACATCCACCCACTCAGCTGACGGAATCAGGTGCTGAGACTTGTAGCCAAGCATCAAGCAGAACTTAAGGAGTACTGTGAATGAGTGGGAGGGAAGGATAGAGGACCAGTAGGGGACAAAAACACTCTAAGAAGACCAAAAGAATCAACTAACCTAGATCCAGAAGCACCAACGAAAGATCATACATGGACTGGAACTAGGTCTGCTACACACATGTAACTGATGGGCAGTTTCCTGTGGGTCCCCTACTGAGGTTAGCGGGTGCTGTCTATGAAATGGACTCTCTCACCTGCTTTCGATTACTTTGTCTTAGCAGGGCTGCCTTGCCTGGCAGTAGTGGGTGAGGAGGAGCCCAACCCTGCTTCCAGATGATGTGCTGGGATGGGTTGGTGGGGGGTTTCCCTTTTCTGGGGACAAAGGGAAGGGGATAGGATGAAAAGGGTGGGAGAAAGGAAACTGGAGGAGAGGAAGGAAGGGTATGATCGGGATGTAAGGTAAATATATAAATTAAAAATAAAAATATTTTTCAAACTTCCTAAGTCCAACTAAAAGCCAAATCTCAACCAAAATTGCCCTGAGTGTTTACTGTGCTCGAAGGGAAGAGATAAGCCATTCCTTCCTTCTCTTATCTCCCTGTGGCATGGTGTTTTGATGCCCAGTTTGTTTACTGTGATGATGACAGAGTTCATCTTCATATTAGAGATAATAATAGCTTTAGCACATGGTCAAACCTCCATACAAGCCTGTTATACTCTCTGTGGACAATTTAGTAATATTATGATAACCTTCTAAAATATTTATAAACATAACTTTCAATTTGAAAACACTTTAAGTGTTTCTAATACTTTTCCTTTTCAGGGTTCACCCAATTATATTCTACACGAGGGTTGTGACTTTCTACTGAGCAGTTACTCACGTATTCACTAAATGTACCTTCACATTCTTTTTGACATAATAAGCTGGCAGGGTCTAGGGTTCCCTGGGTTATTGAGTCTTTTTTAAGAGAAGGGAAAAGAGAAAGAAACCAGACAATTCCTGGGACTGGATTGGTTGAAAAGAGAGAAAGCAGTGTATGAAAGAGGACAAATGACAGGAAAGACCTTTTAGACAGCTTATGCTGTTCCACAATAGTGTTGCCTACCCTCTAGGAGCACTGTTGCCTTGGCTGACCTGGCTGGGTTGGCAAATTTGTCCTACTCAGTGGTCAGTGAGCAACCTCCTTGTCCTGGTGTTTACAGTTAAAACTGGGCCTTCAGGACAGAGAAATGAGCCAGTGTTACCTGTTTAGGACACAAGAGCAGCTGTGTTTCCTGCTGTGATCCTCCAGACAAACTCTCCAAAAGTAGTGTTAGTATCAGGACTGCTTGTTCAGAGGTGCCCCCTGAGCTCCTGTTGTCTGACAAAGCTGCTTAACCACTAGTTCAGGGGTAGAATTCTTTGTTCCATAATGAGTTCCTGGAAAACATGCCTTACAGAGTAAAACTCTGCCCTCCTTTAGTGGAATCTTTTCTACATGTTAAAAGTCATTGTAAAAATTGTCAACGTATTATTTTCTTTGAGTATAAGAGAATTTCATACAAAATGCATTACATTCCTTTTCCATTGCTCCCAGGTTCGCATTCCTACCCATGTGTCATGCTCAAAGTAAATTTAAAAAATACATCAATTGAAACATTCATTGAAAAATGGTCAAAGTCTCAGTGCCAAGGCCCTTAAAGAGAACTGAGTTCATCTTTGCCCCACGTTGGCCCGACCCCTAAGCAGAAGCCATCAGTCCTGAAGAGCTCTATACTTCACCACCTTGATCACAATTTTTATTTATTTATTACAATTTGTTCACTTTCTATCCCTCAGTAACCCCTTCTCTCCTCTCCTCACAGTCCCACCCACCCTCCTAATTCTACCCCATACCCTTTCTCTATTCCGCTGATATGGGAGGTCCTCCTCCCCTTCTATCTGAACCTAGATTATCAGGTCTGCATCAGGACGATGGCTGCATCATCTTCCTCTGTGGCCTGATTCAGAGAGCTTTGTTCTTCTCATGTCCTCCATTTCCTCTCCTTCTGACACTCTTTCTGCTTTCTCTTCTGCAGGCTTCCCGGAACTCTGAGGAGAGGGAGAATTTCATAGGGAAATCCCATTTAGAGCTGTGTGTTTTAAGGTCTCTCTCCTCATAATATCTGACTGTGGGTCTCTGTATGCAATCCCATTTGCTGAAGAAAGGGTAATCTGTGTGGATGGAAGAATATGGCACTGATCTATCAGTTGGTAGAAAGCAACATATTTTAATAACAACAGCCTGGATTGTTTGGAAATCTCCATAGGATGCCCTAGAACAAAAACTCAATTAACTGCAACCCTTTCCCACTAGTGGAAGACTGGTTTGGTCACAATAGATGGCTTATTGGAACTTTATCTCCCAGTATTAGGAGACCACCTTTGGATCTTCTTCTTATGATTCAGAAAGTTTCCACCTCAGTAGGTTTCAATATCATCTCTCAGATGTCCCTCTATTCAAGCTGTATCCTAAAAGATTCACTTCCTCTACCATATCTCTCTTGTTACTCCTCACCTCATCCACCCATTACCTTTCTTCACAAGTCCCAGTCCACCTATAAAATCTATTATATTTCCCCATCTCAGGGAGATCCAAGCATCACCTACTAGCACATTCCTCTACTGCTATCTTCTCGTTGGAGTACGAATTGTAGGTTGGTTTTTAGTTTTTAATGAATGATATCCACAAAGAAGTGAATATGTACCTTATTTTCTATTTCTGCATTTCAGTTAATTCACCCAGGATTATTTTTACTGGTTCCATCCATTTGCCTGAAAATATCATGATGTCATTTTCTTAATTGAATAATACAGCGTTATGTAAATATTCCACATTTTTTTCCCAAAGGAGATTATCAGTTTTGTCCTATGGTCCTTGAAAGTTGCTGTGACTTTAATCATTGTATTGAATGACAAACTCTAAGGATGACTATCTTCATTTAGCCTAGAAGTCCCTCCATCTTCTTCCACTTCCTGGTGATTTGAATTGCAATGTCCTCAGGAAGCTCATATATTTATATATTTATTGCAGAATGTTTTCTTGTGGTCTTTAAAAGAAAAAAATTCAGACTGACAGGTTTGATGTGTACAGAATAATTCATACAGTTTAAAATTGTTCTATACTGTTGTTTGTTCTGTACTGTTCTGTTAGGCAATTGGTTCTAAGACTTATTTGATCCCAGTGTGTAAAGCTTTTTGCTGTTAAGTTTTTTAAAAAAAAATAAGATTCGTAAGATTTGCTAGACCCTTTATAAATTGTGCCCAATTAAAGGTCTTGTTTTGATTTTAATCCAGGAAGAGCAGCTTTAAAGTTACAGTAAAGACTGAGCTTTGCCTAGTCCCGTTGTTTAGGTTGTTTTCCTTAGGGCTGAATTTGGGATGGTTAACCATAAAGTTGCCTGTATAGATCTACTTAAAATTTGGTTCTAAAACATACATCTAAGAAATATGCCAGAATTAGAGTATAACTTTCTGTTTTATAAGATACCGTTTAGGGCAAATGATAAAAATAGACAGAAAATAATTCAGATATGCTGGCCCTCAAGCTTATCAGAGATCTGATGAATATGGCATTTTAACATGTATAAGTTTATTGTGACAGAAAGTCCCAAAATTCTGGCAGTAGCTCCCCAAGGTCTCCGAGAAGATTTGGACACAACAATAAATGACTGCGACTGTGAATTATGGTATGCTAACCCCTGGGCAATACTGCCTCACCTGGCCTACTGCTAGGGCCCAGCCAAACCTGTGGACAAAGCCATGGACACCTGCGTGTTCCTTCTTTCCACAGAAGCAGCTTCTCATCCTCTATGCCTAATGGCTGGACTGCCTTTGCTCAGGAAGCCAGGAGACCACAGGAGCCAGAGACACTGCCTAGGTAATGGACTAACTAGTCATCTCTGTCATTTTGATTGGTACATTTACTTAGCTCATAATTTATTCTTCTCAGGTCTCTGATCACATTGACAGCTAGGCTGGAAGGCTAGGCTTAGTTAGTGGTAGCTTGGCAGCTAAAGAGCAGACAATTAGGCCCACTATCAGCTCATTAAATAGTTCATTAGTTAGTTAAAACTACTAGGTACAATATCTTTTATGTAAAAAGAAAGACAGGTTTGCCCTGCTCACAGGCTTTACATCAGTTGCCAATGTCTTATGATAATAGTTAAATAAAAAGATATGAAGTTTATATAGGGTCTGAAGATATGAGTTCAAGTTAAAAAAAAAAAAGTACAAGCAGTTTCTCATGCAGGCAATTTTACTTAGCCAAAATATAGGAGGGCTTACTCAAGGTTGCACAGAGCCTGCTGTCTGGTTACTATGGTTGCACAGAGTTTCTCAGGGTCGGAGCAGTCCACTGTAAGACCACCAAGGTCAGTCTATAAGAGACTGGACTTTACAAAATAGCCAAGAGGCTGAATTCCACTGCTCAGATGTCATTAACTCCAAAAAGGCTGCCACATGGACACAATTAAGTTGTTTATAAAAGATATAAAACAAGCAGCTGACTGGTACCCATTCTGTAGGATATAGTTTTACCTGTAACTCTCAAAATGTTGTTGTATTAGATTTGCTGATATGTTACTTTTCTGAGTTTTTTAATATATATATATTTCCTTCTGTGTACCAAAAAAAAATTCACATGAGTTTCAGAAAATCAAAAGATTTTCAGATCTAGGTCATGAGACCTAGATCTGGCATAGCTCAAATGGATCCCAGATGAGTTTTTCCCTGGTGTTGGGATTCCTCACTTTTCCCATTTAATAGACAAATCTTAACTTCTGTCTTTAGCTAAATTTGTCTCAGCAGATTTTCACGTGGTTGACTCCGGGCTGCACGCTGAAATCTGAACTTGTTGAAAGCTGACATGACTGCTCCCTGTCTCTTCAATTGGATCAACTAACCAGATTGTTAAGGACTGACTCATTGACCAGCCTTTGACTGGCTCCTAGTAATCTTTAGTAAATTAAAAAAGGTCATGATTTTGGCATCAAAGTAAGAGATTCTAGCATCTTGGGTGGGAGCTCTAAAGATTGGAAAAAAATCCTTAAAATTCAGTTAAAAGCAACACCCCTGGCCACTCAAGGAATGGGACCTTATCTACTTTGCTTGTTTCTTTAACGTTTAAACCCAGATAATTACAGACTGAGGTAAATACCCACGTACTCGCCCGAACTTTTGACCAGCATTTCAGCCTCTTTCAAACTGAGATATCAAAGGTCCAATCATCAGCATGAAGAAATTCCAGAAGACAGATCTCCAGCCCATTGTCCCTTTCTACAGGCTGAAATGTTGAGTCAAAAGGAAAAAAAAATTTCTTAAGATAAAATTCTCACTCTGCAGCTGCTTCATGATTGAAGCAGCTACAAGGAGAAGGGGGAAATGAAAGGGTTAGACTAACTTTGTAACCTGTATGTCTTCTAAAGCCTATAGTTTTGAGTTTTAGGTTCAGGTTAAGCTAAAGCCTCTTAGTACCTTTCCAGAGAACGGACAAATGTGGCCCTATCTTTGAGGACAGATATTAAAAAAGCGAGTACACAATGACCTTCACTCAGCAAAAGGAATGACCAGACCCTTGTCTTTGAGATAGTGTTTCTTAGCAACCAACCCAGACTTCTTCTGAGTAGCTTCTGACCTCCAGCCAAGAGCCTGCAGCCCTAATCTTTAAGGATGAGCTAACCACCCCCACCTTCAATTGCAGCTGCATCCACACTTGGCAGGACTGGCCAACCCTGAGCACCTAAGACTAACCATTTATCTTACTTTATAGCTTCCTCATCCAATCCTAAATTGCCAAAACTGCAACTTCAAATTTCTTTTAAAAACCTAATGACTTTGTCTCCCGGTGCCACTCTTTGCTGACCGGTGGGGGTGGCCCCATTGCGCAATGGTTAAATTAAACCTCTTGCTTTTGCAACGAGTCCGTGGTCTGTGGGAGTTTCTGGGAAGGGTGCAATCTTGAACTCCTGAGCTGTGAGACCCCAGGTCTTACAGGTACATATTCACTTATTTGTGGATAATATTCATTAAATAAATACAAAACAACCTAAAATCCATATACCAAGAGAAGTTAGTTATAGAGGAATGAGCTAGTGGGTGATGCTTGGATCTCCCTGAAATGGGGAAATAAAATAGATTTTCCAGGTGGGCGGGGACCTGTGAAGGAAGGGAATGAGTGGATGAGGTGAGGAGTAGCAAAAGAGATATGGTAGAGGAAATGAATCCTTGAAGATACAACTTGAATAGCGGCCATCTGAGATGACATGGAAACCTACTGAGGTGGAAACTTTCTGAAATAAAAGAAGGAGATCCAAAGGTGGTCTCCTAATAATGGGGAATAAAGTTCCAATAAGCCATCTATTGTGACCAAACCAGTCTTCCACTATTGGTATGAAGGGCTTGCAGTCAAATGAGTTGTTGGGCCTGGGGATCCTATGGAGATTTCCAAACAACCCAGGCTGTTGTTATTAAAATATGTTGCTCTCTACCAACTGATAGATCAGTGCCATATTCTTCCATCCACACAGATGGCCCCTTCTGCAGCAAACGTGATTGCATACAGAGACCTACAATCAGATACTATGAGGAGAGAGACCTTAAAACACACAGCTCTGAATGCGATTTCCCTATGAAATTCTCTCTTCCCAGAGCTCTGGGATCCCTGCAGAAGAGGAGGCAGAAAAGGTGTCAAAAGTAGAGGGAATGGAGGACATGAGAAGAACAAAGCCCTCTGAATCAGCCACAGAGGAAGATAATGCAGCCATCCTTGATGAGACCTGATAAGCTAGGGTTAGTTAGAAGGAGAGGAGTCCTTCCCTATCAGGAGAATTGAGAAAGTGCATAGTGGTA
The DNA here is from genome assembly GCA_010120015.1 of Rhombomys opimus. Taxonomy (NCBI): domain Eukaryota; kingdom Metazoa; phylum Chordata; class Mammalia; order Rodentia; family Muridae; genus Rhombomys; species Rhombomys opimus. The sequence continues at coordinate 89,779 of REGO01001229.1, forward strand.
GAAGAGGGAGGGTGGTTGGGACCAGCAAGGGAAAAAGGGAGGGGCCTGCAGAGGGAATACCAAGTGAATAAATTGGAATCAATCAATGAATCAATGAATCAATAAGAAAAATTGTGATCAATTTGATAAAGTACAAAGCCTTTCAGGATTGATGGCTTCATCTTCAGGGAGGGGCCAAGGTGGGGAAAGGATGAATTCAGTTATCTTTAAGGGCCTTGGGACTTAGATTTTGACCATGTACCAATCAGTGTTTAAGAAACACATATTTGAATTGATTTTTTTCAATTTATTTTGACTGTGACAAATGGGTAGGAATGTGAACCTGGGAGCTATGGAACAGGAGTATAATGTGTATTTTAGGAAATTCCCACATAATCTATAAAAAATAGTGAGCTGACAATTTTTACAATGACTTTTAACGTGAAGAAAGATTCCTTTAAAAGAGGGCAGAGTTTTAATTTGTAAGGCATCCTTTCAGGAACTCAGTATGTAGCAGAGAATTCTAGCCATGAAGTAGTGGTTACCCAGCTGCCTCTGAACAAGCAGTAATGGCACTATCACTACTTTTAGAGGACCACAGTAAGAAACACAGCTGCTCTTATGTCCTAGACAGGTAACACAGACCCATTTCTCTGTCCTGAAGGCCCAGTTTTAACTGTAAACACCAGGACAAGGAGGGTTGCTTCTGACCATTGAGTAGGACAAAGTTGTCCATCCATCCAGGTCAGCCAAGGCAACCATGCTCACAGAGGGTTGGCAAAACTAGTGGGGAACAGCACCAGCTGTCTAAAAGTATCTTGCACCTCAGTTCTCCTTTTCCATACACTGCTCTCTCTCTCTCTCTCTCTCTCTCTCTCTCTCTCTCTCTCTCTCTCTCTGTGTGTGTGTGTGTGTGTGTGAGTGTGTGTGTGTGTGTGTGTGTTTCTGCCAAACCAGTTGAGGAACTGTCTGCTGTTCTTCATTTTTCCCTACTCTTAAAGACTTAATAACCCAGGGAACCCTTAGACCCTGCTAGCCTATTATATGAAAAAGAATGCCAAGGTTCATTTAGTGAGTACATGAGTAACTACTCTAGTACATGAGTCACAACCCTAGGAAATTTCAGATCCAAGACCACAGTAGGAGACCATCTTGTTATTCAGTACATTCCCCATAATGCCACATCATTTTGAAGCCTCTCTACTTAGGAGGGTGTCCAATTCAATAAACATTAATGTTTCATTTCCAACCTGACATTGTCACAGAGGTGAATAGGAGTAAAGGGACAGGATCTGGAAAAAGGGATGAGATAAAGGCTTGTTGGGTTTCACAAGGAAGTCATGTGTGCAGATTCAGAGATACTGGATACTGAGGAAAGTTTCTTTACTCATCTCAATGGAAACCTCAAGATTCTATCAGGTGCTGATTCACTGAGAGGAAGAATGATGTCATGAAACAGGTGAAAGCCAGTAATAGTTTCAGGAGCCATGTATTAAAGGGGAAAAGTGGGCACCTTGCTTGAAAGAAAGGCTGAGCAGCCCTACATGCCTCAATCTGGGCGCTGAAAGCACACAACCCAGACATGACAGTTCCTGTTTCCAAGACTCTTAGTTTAGGGAAAATGTCACATATTTCTTTCAAGTGGTCATTAATATAGTCATGTGTCATTGACATGTGACTTTTATCACAGATTTCATTAGTATTTGTCAAATGCACAAATATGTCTTTAGTCAGTGAAGAGCTTCCTGGGAAAATGCCCCCTGACGAAGGCAATTCTTTGAATAAAAAGCATTTAATCAGGACCTTATAGTTTTACAGAGCTCTTTCATGATGTCATGCCAGCAAGCAATTATATTGTTTTCATTCTTCAGTCAAACTGAGAGCTTTTCATACTGAAACACAGGAGGCAGGAAGAGAGAGACAGAGTCAGAGACAGAAACAGACAGAAACAAAGTCAGAAAGACAGAGAGATAGAGACTCCATTCTGTCTGTTCACTTCAATTGACATATTTCACATCAAAGCACAACCTCTTATAATATAACTCCAATAGGATTTTCTATTTTCTTTGAGAGATGTATCCATTTCTGCAATTGTATTCTCGGTTCCTCAGATTCTCTCTTATACTTCTTGTAGTCTGTTGGTAATGCTTACCTCTTTGTGTTTCCTGATGTTTTCTCTAAGTTTTCTAGCTTAGGGCTTTCTCTGCTTGTGTTTTGTTTACTGCTTCTAATTCTGTTTTTATGTCTTGCACTATTTCCTTCACCTGTTTGATTCCTGTCTTTCCATGATGGCCTATATTTTTTTTTTGGTTTTTGGTTTTTCTTCTTCTCTATATGCCACTAATTTTACCTCTACATATGCCTCTATTTGTTTGGCTGTATTTGTCTGTGTTTCTTTGAGAGCTTTGATTTTTTTACCTCTTTATGTCCCTCTAATAACTGGACAAGTATAGCTTTAAAATCATTTTCTGTATTTCCAAAGGATTAAAACATCCATATATTTTTGTGGTTGCTGGTGAAGCCATGATGTTCCGTTTTTTGTTGGATGTGTTCTTATGTCAACCTCTATCCATCTGCTTATCTGTAACATTCACTGTTTTTTCCTGGAGTCTATACTTCAAACTGTGTCCATCTGTCTCTGGTGTCTGGAGTATTCCTCATGAAGATGAGAGAGGTCCACTGGTTTGATAGTGGAGGTTGATGTTTCAGTGGTAGCTAAGGGAGGAAGGATTCAGGCACATATGCACACCTCTGGCATGGGTGTGGCAGTGTGCCTTGAGGGAAAGGGTGCTAGAGCTTGTAGATGCTTGAAGGGTGGAGTTTAAGCACAGGAGGGGTGCAGGTACTGGAGTTGTTTGAGTGTGCAATATGTGTGTGCTGATTTCCTGAATACCTCAGTGGCCTACAGGCCTGTTGTACTGTCCTCCTGGTATTCAGATCTGTCTGGGCTCCCGGATTGTTTTCCTGGACTCCGCTGGAAGACCCACAAAGCATGGGCTTCAATGTTGAGAACACTGCCCCAAGAATCCCTATGTTGCCCACAGTGGAGGTGTGCGTGGGAGGGATCAGATGTCTGGCTGCTATCATAGAGGGATCCTGGTTCTGAGTCTCTGCAAGTACTCACTTGAAGGAGTACTCATTCGGTAGCAGGCCCAATCGGAAAGCACAGGAGATCCTTCTGTTTTCTTCTCTCAGGTTTGGACCCATAAGGATAAATGAGAGTGCAGGAGATCCATGAGCTCAGTGGTATCCACTTGTTGGCCATTGTGCAGGTATGCCCCTATAGCCTCAGTCACAGAGTGTGAAGAGGATCCTGCTTGTACTAGCCGCTGTCCAGCCCCAGTGGCAGCTCTGGGAGGCCAGCCTATGTCTTTTCAGTCACTGAGTGACTTGAGCTTGAGCTTGGGGCAATCACTGCAGTCTCAGCCAGGCAGTCTCAGTGCATGGACAGAGGCCACTGCTGGCCACCTTGCCAAACAGGGATACTCGTGCTTGGGGAAAGGGGAAGTGCAGGTTTGATACTCTCCACTCTCAGTCACAGGAGACATCCACAGGTGACCTGGATCCACACTACCCCAGCTCACGGGTTGTCCCCTCTCGCCCCGAAAGTCTCAATGTGCATATTCTGGCTTCAGCTGCCCCTCCCCTCACCAATTGCAGAGTTTCACATCCTGTGCCCCTCAGATATGGTACATGCTGGTCTCTGTCATCTTGGATCCCCTTTATTTTGTGACAATTCTAACAGTTGTTGTAACTAACTTCAGCTTTCACAGCATGGAGCCAGACTCCCAAAGTCGATGATGATGTTATTTAACAACACCCACATAGTAAAGGCTGGCTTTGCTCATTATTACAGCTCCTTATTACAGCACAGGCCTTTGTCTCGTTATTATCCCCTCCCCTTAGTCGCTTTACTATGTTTGAAAACTAAGACTGTTAACTTAAGAAAAACTGGTAGTTCCTTTAAAAGAAATTAAGTAGGATTGACTTCCCTCATGATTATAAATCTGGCAATGGGACCTTGTGACCAGTGATGTCTATGGTTGAAAGTCTGTACCTCAGACTGCAATCAATTCTACAAACCTTAAACTGTTTTTGCCCCCAGTAAATCAACCAGACAGTTTAGAACAATAAAATACTGTCAAAGGGGCAAGTCCATAAAACAAATGGTTCCTGTTGCTAAGGATAAGCCACTGTGTTCCTCCACAGAACTGCTAGTGGTGGAAGGCCTTGAGGCTTTCCCTTCTAGAGCTGAGCTTTGAAGTTTTCTTCATGGAAATGCACACAGCAGATAATTTTCCAACCCAGGTCCATCACCACTGGACATGAACACCATCGGTACTTCAGGATACTGTCTATCTGTGCAGTTCATTCAGGAAAATTCAAATTATACGCCATGAAATTAATAAACAAAGCAGCACCTAAGCAAGAGTGAAATGAAGAGCAAAACATATATTTCACCCCAATACAAAAGGACTTTAGCCTTTAAGAGTACATTGCCAATTCATTGCTTGTTCCATAATCCATCCACAAAGTCTACAAAGCAGTTAAACTCAGTCATGCACAAATGATCACAGAAATAACCATGCACAAAATAGGCCTTTGTATTAAAATCCTATATGGAATGTCTCAGCTATTTTAAGGTATTCAAAGAGGAAAATATACCCCAAGATGCATCAATCAAAACATTGAGCGAAAGGAAGAACTTGAACTAACCATTTATGAATAAGTGAATGCAACTGACTACAGATGAGGAAGTAACTTGTTTAATGTTCCAAGATCTTTACATAGGAGAGTGTGATTGGGTGTGTGGTCACCAACATGAAAATATTCACAGACTTTAGTTATAATAGAAAGTAAGGTATCACCCCAAAGTTAATTTCATTTTAATTTATTGATTATATCCTTAATGCACAAGGCTAAGGTATATTCTGCTTTAACTGAGTCAGGACAGCATAAGTAAAACATACATGATGAAGCATTGTCTATATAGTGGAAAACAAATAAATAGGGAAAGGATTGTAGCTGTCAAGGGCAGCTCTTGCTTTGCCTTTTGAGGGAGAAAAACCCACTATCTAAAAAAGAGTGTAATTCCCTTCACTAAGCTGAATAATTTGGAACATACTAATCAAGACTTGAAACAAGATCAGCGCACATGCTGCCAGCCATCAGGAGATCCGGTTGTCATTCCACACAGAACACCTTCATTCAAAGGCTCAGCACACTTATATCCTGAACTCGATCACCTGAAATTTCATCCAAAATAATTCTCCAGTTGTACATCAAACTGCTAGCTCTTTCCCCATCAGCACTTAGGGCAGTGTTGCCCATA
>REGO01001230.1:2170-47984 GCA_010120015.1 Rhombomys opimus
AGTTACACTTATCTATGTTACAAAACCACTTAACTCTGTGAGCCTGGGTTTCTCTCTGTATAGAATAAGGATATAACTCTGCCCTATACTTTAGATGAGTTATAACAAACTCAGGGATAAAGGAAAACAATAGTGCTCATAGATAGAAGACAGTGGACTTTGACCAGGAGGGCTGCACTTGATGGGAGCCTTATTCTGTTACTGGAATAAGAACCAGAGCCCATGACCTGGCTACCCTAAAAAGCCAGGCTCAGCCATTCTGCATCATAAGACAATTAAAAGAACTGAATTATGAAGCTGTGACGTCTATTTATAATGATGCACTCTGGAAGCAAGATGGGTAGCTCTAGGATATATACTGAGTTCCAGGAACACCAGAGATACATAATGGGACATCCCAATAGGGGGACTATTCTTTAAAATAAAAAAAGACAGAAAACAATGACAAAAAGCAAATTATTAATGAAAACAGAAAACATATTAATATATTTGTTCAGTAATTTTGACCACTGATGAAGTTATAAAGTAACTAATTCATCCTTGAGGATCTAACAGTTTTAGACAGAAGGCAAAGAAAACACAACTAAGTAATCTAACCAAGCCATATAATAAATTTTTGCCAACCTTAAATCCCTCTTTCATTCTCAGAACCTTTTTCTCCTGCAAGGTCTTCAGACATTGAGTTAATATTTAAGTAGCAGAAAAGTGTTCATCTGGAGGAATCAGCCTTTTCACAGAATGAGGCCAGACTGGACAACCCTGTGAGGGAAAGTGATCGAAAAGCAGGCAATTGTGTCCATGTCACAGACACCCCTTACTACAATTGCTAGAGGACCAACATGAAGACAAAGTTGCCCATCAGCTAGATATCAGCTAGATATCAGCCAGTGCACACATCCGGTCCATGCATGCCATTTTATGATGGCATGCTATCAAATGAATTTGCTATGTCAAAAAAAAACCTCAAAATTCTCAGTAGGATTAGAAAGACATACTACAAACATAGACAAAATATGACTTCTGTACTTACTGTAGAGCCATAAGAATCAAGAAAGTGCACAATATTTGTGAAAGAATAAAGTGAGGCAGAGACTATGCCAATAACATATGCCCTACAAAATAGTCAAGTTTTCATCAAGGAACCTAAGGAAACTCAGCCAAGAAAAATGTGACCTAGTCTAATGTTACCTGATTGTATTCCTATAGAAATTAAATAAACACAACTCTCACAAAAATAACTCAAATTGACACCTACGCTTTTCTAAATACCCTCCAGATAATACTGACCTTGTTTTCAAACAGGGTCCCCATTCTCTAGAGTGCTCTCTATAAATGGAGGTCATCAGAAAGGTGGGCTATGGTGTTGCAGCGTTTCATGCTCCCCTTGTGATTGCAGGCAAACCCAGTCCCACTGATGACTATAAACAAAATGATGTTAAATATTATCTCTATTTCCTGCCACATTGACTACAGCACAAAAATGTGAAGTCTGTCTATCTAATTGCATGGCAACATACACACTAGAGACAACTCACCAGCTCAGAAACCCTTTATACCCTGGAATTGAATTCCTTAACTCTCATCATTGTGACTGCTATTAGTGGAAAGGTTAAAGGATAATAATCAAATACTTCTGAAGTTTGATCCACATTTCTTCCTTGACACCCATTTCTAATCTATTTATAAAAGTTATCACACAATGGAATTGAATTTAGAAAGCAATATTGAAAACTTCTACAAATTTGACCTTCATTTTACAAGATGTGCTCCCACAGCATAAAAAAATAAAGAGTTCATGACATGACTCAAATGAGTAATTTTTAAAACTCTGCTGTGGTACAGCCTTTAACTTAAGAATTTAGGGATTTTAACATGGATAAAAGCAAGATCATTGCCCTGGATAGCAACAGACAGTGATCAATGTCACCTGAGGCAACATAGCTTGTCTCAGAAATACTTTTTCAAAAGGCTAAGACCAAGTTGTTCTAGAGTAAATATGCTTCCCCAGGGATAAGTATTGCAAACACAATTAGATGGCTAAGTAAAAAAAAAAAAACAAAAACAAAAACAAAAAAACAGTCTGTTTAATACTAAGCATGTATCCAGCTCTAGTTCATTCTAAAAGAAAAGCAGATAGCTTAGAACAGATTTTGAATTCCCTATATGCAGTCATCCTTAAGTCTCTTTTAAGTTCAGGGCCCAAGTCCCAAGTTATATATTAAACAATTTCAATATGGACTAGAGATTTCAAGTCTAGCCATTGAGGCAAATGTAAATTTACAACAAAGATATTCCTAGAATTATTTAACTACCCACTCCCCTAATACTTCAGGTCATTATTCAGTGCCAGGTTCATAAGTGGAAGGTCTCAAATGTTTCAAATGATGTGAAAAGCAGAAGGTAGAAAGCATAAAAGCCAGGGTGGGACAGTCTTGCTATGTCTTATCCTAACTAAGCTTCTTAAGAATAGCATCACGTATACTACTCCAAGGGGAGAAATGGAAGGAAAAAGGAGACAACTATCAATTGATCAGAAACTCTCATTCAGTGGGATAGAACAATGAGGCGTCTAATAAAAACAATGCTACACAAGGGGAACATTATTTACCAGGACCACAGTGACCTTTGAATTGGTAACTATAGCTCCCTGTTTTGGGAATAGTTTGGTTCTCAGACTCTGAAGCAAACCCTCCTGAAATGCACTGGACACACTGCTCACCCAAGCAAATACACAGTTTTAGGAAAGTAGCTATGTTTTTATTATCAATACCTCAGAACCTTGAGGAAATTTCTCAAGGCCTAGGCCTCAGGTTGTCCTTGCTCTGCCAAGTATATTTGAGAAGGAGTGTGGGAAGCAATTATATCATTCTTCATACATGAGGATCTCAAGAGAATCTTTGTTTGATCAGGCCAGCCCTCAACACAACAATGTTTTCCCTGTTCAAATGGGTGTTACTAGATATCTTGCCCATGTGACAGAACTATGCTTTTCTCAAGAAGAAAACTGCAACTTTATGCCACGACAGGCTTTAATGTTGGCTGTGTTTGTATAATAGCCCATTAACCAGCCAGCTAGATGCCTCTGCTTTGATATGGAGATGGGCAAATAGATGGTATTAAACAAGGCTGTCTCCTTGGTTGTGAGCTGGAGAATATTTTGTGGACAATCCCAGTGAACAAACATGTATGTCCTAGCATGCTAATCTCTTTTTTAATTTTTTTATTAATTACAGTTTATTCACTCTGAATCCCCCCATAAGGCCCTCCCTCCTCCCCTCCCGGTCCCACCCTCCCTCCTCATTCTTCGAGCATGCCCCTCCCCAAGTCCACTGATAGGGGAGGTCCTCCTCTCCTTCCTTCTGATCTTAGTCTATCAGATCTCATCAAGAATGGCTGAATTGTCATCTTCTGTGGTCTGGTAAGGCTGCTCTCCCCTCAGGAGGAGGTGATCAAAGAACAGGCCTATCAAATTATATCAGAGGCAGTCCCTCTTCCCATTACTATGTAACCCACTTGGACACTACACTGCCATGGGCTACATCTGGGCAGGGGTTCTAGGTTATCTCCATGCATGGTACTTGGTTGGAGTATGAGTCTCTGGGAAGAACCCTGTGTTCAAATTTTCTGGTTCTGTTGCTCTCCTTGTGGGGTTCCTGTCCTCTCCAGATCTTACTATTTCCCACTTCTTACATAAGATTCCCTGCACTTTGCCCAACAGTTGGCCATAAGTCTCAGTGTCTGCTTTGATAGTCTGCAGGGCAGAGCCTGACTAAAATGCTCAATCCCCATCCTGAAAGGCAAAGCGGCTATACATCAGAAGAAGAAGAAAACAGAAAACAACCTAGGAGCATGCTAATCTCTTAAAAGGCCTTTTGGCATGCTACATATCTGTGGGCTGTTTTAGAATATCCTTTAGCTATACATGATTTGGTATGACTTCTATCTCCCAAGCACTGGTAAAATCATTTACATCAACAATTTTGTTCATTTACCTCACGGTTTTATACTTAAGTGTTACTCAACACGTTATTTTAAATCTCTACAAAATTAACTCCAAATGAATCTTACACCTACATGTCAAACGGCAAGGGCAGAACTTCTAGAAGCTATTAAAGAGACTAGTCCTCTCCGAGTTTGGCATCCTGCCAAGAACATTTCTATGTTCAAGCCCCTGCTGCAAATGCTTTTTGAACATGCAGTCCCACTATTGTGGAAGGAGGCAGCCTTCTCCCAGAGGCCAGCCTTCTCCCAGAAACTCTTGCATTTTGCTCCCTCATTTTTCCAGCAAGTTCGAACTAGCTTCACATATCCAACCTTGCATAGCCATCTCCCCCCTGGCCCCTTGAAATATTTTTCTAATGACCTGTTCACTGGTTAAACTTGCTGTTGTCTTAACTATGGTGCCTTCAATTGTAAAAATATATCACCTACATAGCCCTCCCTTACTAATGGACAGAAGACCCACTTCAGTATTCCCCGATTACCTTGAGCTCCTGACCAGATGTCTAAGGATATAAAATAAGGAACTTGGATTCCAGACCGAATGTACTGGAAAACAGTTACAGGTCTTGAGGCTAATTGCTATAGACCCAGCCCAGTTTCCAACAGAAACATCCTTGATAAAACCACAATGTTAAAATTTAATTGAATGACCCTGACACTCACCAAGGGCCCTCACCTTCTGGGTTTAATCCTTTAAAGATACAATAAAGCTTATCCTCTTGAATGCATTAAGATCTAGAATTGGCTGCCTCTCTGAGCTGAGAAAATAAAGCTTTCATTTTCATGTTCTTTTTCTGAAGTGAGTTTTCTCAGCTCCATCCCAAACCCAATAATATGAAGATTTTCAGATTCCCCCCACTGTGGTCATGGCTAGGACAAGAAATCGGTCCTGTGGCTAGTACTGGCTGTGTAGGGCCAGGCCAGTCCCAGGATTGGCCCTACACAGCAGCTCCTGCTGTTCAGCCTCCTGCTCCACCAGGTGGAGGGCAGCAGGCACACATTCACCATGTTGCAACTTTAGAAATCAGCTGAAATCCCCTCACAGCACACAACAGCTGTGCTCAGACCAACCATTCAAGCCTGCTTAACTACAGAGCAAACATGGAGCACAGTGCCTGGAAAAACCCGCCTCTTCCTCTGACTGGAGGGATGGCCTCAAGGTCCTGATTGGCCAGTGATTCTTGATATGAGGACCTCCCTTAGGGTTAGAATATACTGACAGAAAAAGACTTAGTAATTCCTGTCCCAGGCTTCCAATTCAGGGCCAGATCTGCAGAGATTTGTATTTCATCATCATTTGTGCCTGTCCTTCCCTAGCTTACCCTCTGTCTTCCAGCACTCAGTAGGCACTTCCCCTCTTCCTCCTGGAATCAAGGTGGATAGCTGCACAGCCCATTAATCAACCTGCAGGGGAGTGAACAATCTGTCCCACAGGTTTGGAAGGGTGCCAAGACTATTAATAATTAAAGAGAAATTTTAGAAACTGCATTGAGTTGTTTTTTTTTTTTTTTCTGTGATTTCACAGAAGAAAAATTGTCTAGTCTTGTGCTCAGTTGGTATGGTGCTTGCCTAGCATGCATGAAGCTGTGGGTTGAAGCCCAACACCACCTAAACTCTGACATGGTGTCATTGCCTATAAATAAAGCACTTAGGAGGTACATGTGGGAGAATCAGAAGTTTAAGAATATCCTTGGCTGGTGAGTTTATGACTATCCTCAGCTAAATGAGGTCCTGTCTGAAAAGGAAAAGCAAAACAAAACAAGGATTTTTTTTTTTGCAGCATTGAGCATGAAATATTTTTTCATACATTCTTAGCATGCTTTCTACCACTGAGCTACACCCTCAGATTTCCCAAATTTACTTATATCAATTAAAAATAAAAATAAAAATAAATGAGAGGGCTAAAGGAATGGCTCAGGGGATAAAAACATTTTCTGCTATTCCAAAAATAAACCTAAGTTTAATTCATAGTATCCACTTATGGTGGCTCACAGCAGCCTATCCACCTGCACAGGATCTAGTGTCTTCTTCTGGCATCCTCAGATGACAAACACAGGAATGGACCTAAAACAAACAATCTAATTAAAAAAGTCTTTAATTCCAGCACTTGGGAGGCTGAGGCAGGCTGATACCTGTGAGTTCAAGTCCAGCCTGGTCTACAGGTAATTCCAGGATAGACAGGATTACATATTGAGACCATGTTCTGAAAAAAACAAAAATAAATAAATAAGTATGAGAATTTAAATTGTTTTTCAAAATAATTTCATTGCATTAAAGGCCAATAGAGGCACTGGATATCCTAAACCTGGAGTTAAAGGTGGACATGAGCCATGATATGGGTGCTGGGAAGCGAACTCAGGTCCTGTGCAAGAGCAAGTATCAATACTCCTGACCCACCTGGTCAGGTGATCCTTCCCTTTTGAGGCATAGTTCCATGTAACTTAGGCTGCCTGCAAACTCTATGTAGCTGAGGATGACCTTGAACTTCTGTCTTTCTGCCTTCACCTCTCCCGTGCTGGAGACTACATATGTTTACTACCATCTCTCACTTAAAAATTTACTGAGGATAAAACACAGGGCTTCATCCACGTTCATTAGTCACTCTACCAACTGAGCTACAGCCTCAACAGGGGGTCCATTTCATGTTGATGATGTTCAACAGAAGCCAGCACACAAAGTGGCTATAGAAGAATATATTTTTAATGAGGTAAAGAAATAGAGGAATGTGGATGGCAGGAGAAGTTAACTGAATTTTTATCACACGGAATTTTAGTAATAGTTTAGATTTTCTTGACGGCTTCAGAATTTTAGTAGGTACAATGTAGAGGGAAAGAGTATGTGTAAGCTCAGTAATCACTACAGGATTCTCTGCACTCTGAAATATGAGGTAGGAAAATCCAGGGTTTGATGCCAGCCTAGGCTGTGCTGTGAGTTGGAGGTTAGCTTGGGCTGTGTTGAGACCCAACTTCAAGCATAAATTTAAAAAAAAAAAAAGGCCACATGAATGTCAAGTATTACTCACAAAATCAAAGAGAACCTCTAACTATATAAAAGGTTAAGACCTCAGACCTTAGAAATCCTGACATTCCCTATTCTGAATAGACCTTTGTTTTTCCTCCTGTCTCCCTAACTACAGCTACCGTGCTGAATTTTATTTTACCTAGAATGATCTAGAACTCTTTCTGGGAATCAGGCTACCCTCCAGCACTCAGCAGTCTCCCCCAGAGGGGAACCACCACCCCTGCTAAATCTATGATCTCACCTTTCCTTCTATGACACATTCTACCCTACCCAATCTGACCAAGACCCATTTCCACATCCTAGAATAATCTATTTTATAAGTCATGCTGGCTGTCACTGATGGCCCAAACATGGTCTTTGCCCTCATTTACTTATTAAAAGAATCTAAGGTCCGGCCATGATGGGGAAAGGGAGGTGAGGAGGGAGGCTCTAGAGTTCAAAGTCACCCTCTGTTACATAGAAAAGTTCAAAGTCATCATGGTCTACAGGAGATCCTGTCTCAAAAATAAAATAAATAAAAAGGAAAGGGGAAGGAAGAGGAAGAGAAGAGGTGACAAAACTATCATGGGCCCATTCATTCATTCTTCAAGCTTTTACAAGCAGCTTTCACATGTGCGGCTGTTGACCTCAAAAAAACCTGAGATAGACATATCCATGTCCTACCCACCACCACCACCATCACTCTTCCCCAAGACAGGTGGAGGATGCAATCAGAGTTTAGATGCCAGATTCACCCAACAGGGAGGGGTAAGACCTGACCTAACCACTCTGCCCATGCCCCAGACCTGGGCTCTGAAGATGTTCTTTCTGGTCACACCCCTTCTAAGACCCAAACCAGGAGCCCCGGCCCCCGCCTGACTTAGATGTCAATCCTCTTCATAGCGCACCATCTCCCATCTCAACAGTTGCCAGGGCCAATTTTGGAATAGAAAATAATGGACATCTCAGGACCCTTCATGACTAGGTAGAAATCCTCTAACCAGGGACCCCACCTCCTGGGTCACAGATCGAATGGCCAGTTCTCTTGTCAGTCTTTTCTAGTGGACATAATGGGGTGGAGAATTGATTGAAAGCATTTGGAGTGGGGCAGGGCAGCAGCTCCCAACAGTGGGAAAAATGGCTGCTGCAGAACTGTCCATGGCTTCTGGCCCCAGGAACCCTAAAGACAGGGCCCAGGCTGCAGGGGTTGCTCAGAAGCAACCATGGGCATTGGAGAAGCAGTAGAAGGACAGGGAAGCTCGATGCTGTGATGGTGGCGCTCTTGGTGCAGGTAGACCTGGACCAGATGGCCTTTTCAGGAGGCATCAAGTACTGCGGGGCACTGTGGGGAAGCCCAGCTTGGAGCATGACCTGGGTTCGCTTTGCCTCCCAAACCACACTAGAAACATAGACAAAGCATTCCCATTTCTGGACCCTGGAACTTGGGCCTCTTCCCACCAATGTTTGCATGCTCCCTCCACATCACTCCCAGGCTATTTAAGACCTAGTGTCTCTCGTTCACAACTCCAAACACAGGATCAGGATCCCTATGCATTTTTCCCAGTACCCCTTTCTAAGAATCTGTCAAGAGCTTCCCATCCACCAATCTGAGACCTGCCCTCCACCATGTGTGTCTGCCTCCAATCCACCAGCAGGGTCCCAGAAACCCTCCCACGTGTACTTTCCTTGCCTTTATGTCCTCCTAATCTGCTCACTTGGGTTCATCTTGTGTCTGGCCTGCACCAAACATCAGAACCCTGTACCCTTTCCTTCTGACTCTCCAAAAACCCATGCCTCTCACACCTGAATCCACAGACATCATATCAGCCTGTGCATGTGACATTCCTCCTGGTCAAGGATATCACTATAAAAATCACTTCTTGTCTATTGAAAAGACTTTGCACTGTTGCTGATACTGACCCATCTTGATCCCAGCTTCCTGAAGAAATGAACACCCAGGACTTCCAAATGATAACACTGAATCCCATTGAAAGGAGCAAGTTAACTCTCCAGGTTTCTTCATGAGTTTTATACCCTGTGTTAAACTAAGTTCTCTCAGTACTTTTCCAGAAAGCAGAAGGACACAGACAAAAGAAGAAACAGGTGAATTGAGAAAAGACCTCTCCTGCTGTAAAAGAATGACAGCCTAGCAACCAACCCAGATGGCCTCAATTCTTCTTCCGAATAGCCCCTGACCTTCGACCAAAGGCACGAAGCCCCACTTCTCAGAGATGTGCTAATTGCTCTCCACCACGTTTAATAGTGGCTACATCTGTACATAGCAGGGCATTCCAACTGTGACTTTAAAATCAGATATTCCCCCGGATGTCCGGGGCGGGACTGGCCAGACTTTGGTGCTTAATATAAACCAGTCATTTTAAAAGTCAACCCCTTCACCCAATTCTGTGCTGCCAAGACTGCAACCCTCACACTTCCCTGCGATTTTTCCTTTTAAAACCCAATGCTTTTGTTCCTCGGGCTGTTCCTCCCTGGTTTGTAGGGCAGCCCTATCACACAATGGTTTGAATAAGCCTCTTGTAATTCCATCAATTCAGTCTCTGAGTTTCCTCCATCTGCCTCTCCAGTAGTTGGGCTCCTGCTGGACCTAACACCATCCCCATAGACATACCTGGATGTGGCAGCCTGGTAAGAGTTGATCATCATAAAATTGGTTACACATTGCTAACTTCAACTACTGTCAAAGGAAGAAAGCTGTCCTCCTTCTCTTCCATCACTTTCTGTGCTGTAACTATACCAGCTTAAAATCTGGTCATAGATCTCAATTCTTGCACAAGCCCTTCTTCATTTGTAAGCCCAATAAGAGACAGAGAGACTGGAAGGCACTCATTCACTGGCCTGTTTTTCTTTTTCACCGATCAGTCAAAGTCCAACCTGGAAGGAGTTTTAGAACTGCTTTCCCAGCACAGTGCAGTAGTGTTTAAAGCAATGCCCCATACATTGGCATGAGCTATAGGAGACATTGCTCTATACACAAATAATCAACAGCACTTGAAAAAAAAATGGAAAGACATTCCCAATGACATGAAAACATTGGGGAATAACAACACTTAAGAAAATAGAGCAGTGATGCACTTAGAGACAATCAAATTTAATAGAAGTCAATAACTGACTTCTAAAAAGATAAATGTAATTGAAAAAAAAGACTACAGATTTAGTGACTTGGAAAAAGATCAGGTGATTTCCTGGTAGAGGAAATGGCATTCATAAGATGCCTTCCCTCAAGTGCTATGTTGCTTGCCTAGATCTGTAACCTGACACACACAGCTCCAGTGAATGGCCTATGACTCAACATTCAGAACCGGCATAAACGTACAAGTGGATTAGGCATATCTGCAAAGAACAGTCCTCTAGTCGGATGTTTAATATTCACCGGATCAAGCTCTCCTCCCCAAATTGTACACCCACCAATCTGGTTTGTCTTCATTCATCTGACGCTAATTCACACGTGCTGTGAAATAGCAAAATCGTGATCAGATCTTTTTTCACAATGGTGACATCAACAGCTCTTTGCCTATTCTAATTCTCTCTGTGATGTGCACAATAAGTGAGTCCTCCTATTCTGGTCTGAAGTCAGAAGCCGAGCTCCACATGCATATTTTTTTCCTGCTACTGCAATGGAAGGTTGACTATATGACCCCAATGGGTAATTTTAAAACTCAGTAGTGGTACCAACCTTTAACTGAAATTTTTATTTACCTTAATCAAGATGACAACAAGGTCCTTGCCATGGAGAGCAACAGACTGGGATCAAGGTCACCTGAAGGGCTTGACTCAGAAACATTTTTCTAGAAGACTTGAGCTGCAGCTGTTCTGGAATTAACTTCCTTCACAGGAAGAAATCACACCATACATATAAAACCTTAATAAACAAAAACCTCTTCAAAGATAGAATGCATTCAATTCTGTATACTGCTCAAAGAGTAAATGACTACAACAGATTTTGCATTTCACATATGCTGAAACTCTTAAGTCTCTTTCAGGGTCAGGTTCCAGATTATGCTTTGAGTAATTCCAATAGGGACAGAAGACTGAAAGTCTAGCCCCGAAAGGACATGGAATTTTACAGAGCAAATCTGTCATCTAGACCCTCATGTATAATCTAAAAGATTTGAAGGATATATGATGGCCAAAAGTCGCACACATACAAAGGAGAGAGAACACTAATGAAGAAAACATCATGGAAAAGTTAACTAAGAACACTATGTTTGCAGTTCTTAGACAAAAGCTATACTGAGGTAACCTCAGAATACAGCAGCTTTTGCCTCTGAGGAGGCTGGCTCAGAAAAATGTCACAACTGCTTATATGCAGGATGAAGTAGAGTTCATTTCAACTAGCCCTAGCTGCAGTCTCTGGGAGGCCTATGACATCAAGGCAGCAAATTCCATTTTATTAAGCTTTATTTTTATTTTCATGGATGTTTTGCATGTTTCTATGCATAGGACCTATGGAGGCCAAAAGAAGGCATCAGATCCCTTGGAATGAAGTTACAGATGGCCATCTACTATTCTAAAATGGAACCTGTGTTCACTGTAACAACACCCAGTGCTCTTAACTGCTATGCCATCTTTCTAGCCACTTTTATTTAATCTTTTCACATATGTTGGTATAATGTTCTTTTGGAATGTATACAATTTACACTTGTTCATTAAAATGCTGACTTCTCTCTCCCATTATCTGGTTTCAATCCAGACACTGCATTGTGATGCTTATTCTAAGCATCAGCTGTCTCAAATTTGTATAAACATGCCACCATTTGTTCTCTAAATTGCCAATTAAAACAACCAGCCACAATGTTGAGCGATGGAGAGGATAGGATGGGACATCCTGGTCTGGAGTGGGAGGAAGAGGAAAGAAGCCAGGGAAAAGAGGGAGAATTTGAAGGAGAGGTCTTGGAGCCATGTGGAAAAATGAACCGGACCTAAGATATTACTAAAAGCACATGTAACAGGTGAATCTGAATGGTAGGAAACTATGAGGGCTTGAGGGTTAGGATGGAGTAACTGTTGCCCAGCTTTGTGCTCTATGTTAAGTAAATAAATCCTAGTCTCTGTGTGGTGATTTGGTTATACAGCTGTTTAGGTTTAACCGCTGCTTAACTAAAAGATATACAATAGTAAATTTTAATACCCACAACAAATGGTGCCCAAATAATCTAAGTATCCACACCCTTTATACCATACTTTAACATAATTTGGTGGGGGCGATAAATTCCCAATCATACAACCCAAACTTAAAACCTAAAAACTCCCGGGTCAACTCCCGAGACTCTTAAACAAGCTCTGGAACAAAAGACAGCCTCCTGTGGGCAGACCTGAGACTTAACAAAACTGGCTGCTGCTACAGTCTAACAGAACTGAAGAAACAATAAAACAGACTTCTTAGAGCTTGGCTGATAATCTCTTCTATGGTTTTAAGACAGAAATAAAGGAAAGTTTAGAAATTATGACTATGGTTACATTCATAGTCCTCAATTTAACTTTAGTCATTGGATTAGCCTTTTTTTGTTTTCTCAAAGGCAAAGGCTTTAGAAAAGATACGAGAACAATACAAAGAACAAGTAAAACAATATAAAAAAGGTATGAAGGTTGGAAACAGGACATAAAACAAGAGATACAAAAAACTTAAAAAACAGAATAAACAACAGAAATATAGGGCAGAGATTTTAGAAAAGATACTGAACAACGCACAGAACTAGACCAATATAAAGAAAAATTAAAAGTTGGAACCGAGGCATAAAACAATACATTTTGGAATGTATTTCCCATTTGTAAAACAAATGCTGACTTCCTGGTCAATCAGAAGTAGAGTAATCCCAAAGGACTGAGAGGATATGGCAAAGGCAATATTAGAACCTGGGCCATATTCACAATGGCTATCATGGTGGAGAGAAGAAGGTAAAGAGATAGCACACAAAAATAGAGTCGAAGGTGCTGGTGTTTCTAAGGAACAGCTGCTTGGTGATGGCCAATAGGCTGACACAGACATAGAAGCTGTATATAATGAAAAAACCTTAGCATTATGTCACCTAGCCTTAAATGCCTGGGACAAGGTTCAGGAATCAGGAAAAAGGCTTGAGCCATTCCCTCAGGTCATACAAGGTCCAAGTGAAACATTCACTAATTTTTTTGCAAAGATTGACCTCAGCTGTGGATAGAAGTATATCAGATCCACTAGCTAGAAAAGGACTAATGGAATCTTTAGTTTTTGAAAATGCTAATTCTGAATGCAAAGAGGCAATAAATCCATTAAGAGTAAGATCTACACCAATAGACAAATGGATTAGAAATACGATTGACGTCAGACCTCATTCACCCAATGTGACCTTGATAGGAGAAGCTACCCCTAAAGACCTTGGCAAATGCCTTCATTATGATGGGCAAGGTTGCTACAAAAGGACTTACCAGGACAACCAAAATGATGCAAAAAGGGAGCCTATGCTTCCTAGAATACACAGAAGGCAAGGGTTGACACTGACCTAGTGAATGTAGAGCAGTTACAGATAAATGGGGTAATCCTTTATCAAAAGCACTCAAGGGGGCCTCTCCCAAGTACCAATACAGGCCAGGGATATTCCTCCACAATAAAATTAAACACCATTGTTCTGGAAATTGGACAGCGAGGCCAGAGCAAGTTCTATAGATAAATCAAAACACCAGAAAGGGAACAACAACAACAAAACAAATATATTGGCAGACCTCTACAAATGATCAAAGGCCAAAGTTAAAGACGATTTTAAATAATATTGAAATTGAAGGCATGATGGATATTGGAGCTGATCTCACAATTATTATTCCTAAATCCTGGCTCCAAAATAGCCACTTAAAGAGGTGGATATCTGTCGGGAGAGGTGCCTCTGGCAGCTGCTTTGATATTTAAATCTCAGTGAAAGAGACTGCTTTTACCGGACCTTCACTAAGGCAGGGAAGAATTTGCAAATCCATCTCCTTTTGTTTGTGACAGCAGGTGGGATAGCTTGTGAGGTTCACACCTCTTCCTCAGGCTCCTTGTGGAAATTAACCCATTGTTCTGAGATGTTTCTACTCTGGCTTAAAAACTCTACTTCTACTCTGGCTTAAAAACTCTATAATAAAAAGACAGGAAAGCAGTTGCTGCTAGTTTTGCTGCAGGCTTGAGGTTGCTGCTAAGCCGGCTTTTTGCTGTGGCTGTTGAGTCCGGACCTTCTTAAATAAGCCTCCTGTGTGCTGTGTGTTATTTTATTAATTTTAATCCTCACTCCCGACTCATGAACCATTCGACTCTGCTGGCTGGCTCCAGCAGATATCCAATTTCCCAAGGAGTTGGAACTTTATCTAAAGTAAAACAAAGTGTGAGGTAGCTTAAATATACAGGACCAGAAGGTCAAATAGGAAAATTAAGGCCATACGTGGCTGAGACAGCCATAAACATATGGGGAAGAGATCTGTTACAACAATGGAAAACCAGATTAACACTCCCTGAATTTCAGAGGCAAGCCAAAAAACAACTAATACTCCTGATAAACAATTTGAAATTATTTTAAAATGCCGTCAAAAAGTTACAGACTGTCCAGACTGCCTATAAACCAAATACAGCAGAAGCCATCTTTTCAACTTCATATTGGGAAGCCGCTGCTAATAAAACCCTGACAGCCTTATCATTAAGGTGGTTGGCTGACTAACCTGTTTAGATTGAACAATGGTCTATGAATAAAGAAAATTACTGGCACTAGAACAGCCAGTCCTGGAACAGCTGGAGGTTCAACATATAGAGGTGTCCAACAGCCCTTGGAATTTTCCTTTAGTTGTCTTCAAAAAGAAATCTGGCAAATGGAGGATGTTAACAGATCTCAGAGCAATTAAAAAAATTATTCAGCCAATGGGATTGTTACAATCCAGATTCCCATTGCCGTCCTTGTTACCTAAGGAATGGCCATTCCAATATTTCTTTGTAAGTATGTGAGCAATTATGTGCAAATATATGAATTAAACCTGACTCCATTTCTATTGATTCTGTATATATGGATTCAGGGCTGAAGACTTTCTATTAGATATGTAATGAGGGAGCTCATCCCCCCTTGAGGATAATTTCCCCACTGGAAGGAGAATTTCATGTAACAGGAGTCTGACCCTGAAGTGACCTAAGCTTGGACAAGAAACATTAGAAAACACCAAGTGGTAAATACCTTAGCAAACAATTGCTGATGCCATGGCTCTGAGTTTCTGGAGCTACAGGAAAGACCATGGATATTGGCCTGGGGCAATCATTGCCTCTCTTTGTCCTGAGGGCCTCCCACCATACCACTGACCATTCTCTCCTTGGGTGACTCTGAAACCTTGAAATTCCTGCCTCCTCTTTGTAGGCACCATGATTACAGGCCTGTGCTGAGGTGGCTTCAACTTCATTTAGTGATGTAATAGAATGATGGGATGTAATAGAATGATGGGATAAGTAAGAGGTGCAGTTACACAAAATCATATTACAAACCACTCATCTCTGTAAGCCTGGGTTTCCCTCTCTATAGACTAAGGCTAGAACTCTGCCCTAGTCTTCAGATGAGTTATAACAGACTCAATGATAAAGAAAAACAATATTGCTCATAGATAGAAGACAGTGGGCTTTTACCAAGAGGGTTGTATTTGATGGGAGCCTTCTTCCGGTCCTGGAGTTAGGCCCAGAGCCCATGTCCTGGCGACCCTATCCAGCCAGGCTCAGCCACTCATCCTCAAAAAGCCAATGAAAAGAACTGAATTATCAAGCTATGACATGTCTACTTATAATGCAAGGTGGTTATATCTAGGATATATATTGCATTCCAAGACAGCCAGAGATACATAGTGAGACTACTCTTTAAAATAAAGAAGAGAGCAAACAATGACAAAGGGAAATTAGTAATGAAAAGTGAAAACAAATTAAAATATTTCTTTAGTAATTTTGACCAATGAAGAAGTTATAAGGTAACTAATTCATCCTTGAAATCCTAACAGTTTTAGACAGAAGGCAAGATACACACAACTAAGTGATCTAACCAAGGCATATAAAAATTTTTTTACATCCTTAAATCCCTCTGTCATTTTCAGCTTCATCTCCTACAAGATATTCAGACATCGAGTTAATGTTTATTTCACAGAGAAGGTCTCCTCTGGAGGAATCAGCATTTTCACAGAATGAGATGAGGGGAAATTAGAATTTCATGGAACCCACAGTTTCACTAGATGTCACCTAAGGGGGAGATATCAATTTTTCTTTAGGATATCCGTATTCCTACCAGGCAGCCAGGTTCAAGGGATGAAAGAGTGGGACTGAGGATCACATTGGATTTTTTTTAATACAGGTCTTTTTTCACTTGCTTGGTTAGATTCTCACACCAAGGTACTTTATGTTATTTGTGGCTCTTTTAAAGGGTGTTGTTTCCCTAATTTCTTTCTCAGCCCATTTGTCTTTCATATTCCAGAGCGTACTGATTTTGTGTGTGTGGGGGTTACTTTTGTATTCAACCACTTTGCTGAAGGCATTTATCAGCTGAAGGAATTTTCTGGCTGGCCAATTGTGGTTCTAGAAAAGATCATCTTGAATGAGGTAACCCAGAAGAAGACACACATGGTATATCCTCACTCCTAGGTGGATATTAGACATATAAAAGAGAACATACTGAATTCTATATTCCTGAAGAAGCTGGACAAGGGAAGATGCCCAATCCTCATTTGCCTCATTCAGAAGGGCAAATGCTATAGACATCTGAAGCAGGAGAAGACAAGGAACAGGACAGGAGCCTACCACAGACAGGACTCTGAAGGAATCCACTGATTGAGGGAATGAAGCGGAGGCTGAGACTCGGCCAAACTTTGGGCAGAACGCATGGAATTTTATGAAAGAAGTTGGAGTTATAAAGACCTGGAGGGGACAGGAGCTCCAAAAGAAGACCAACAGAGCCAAAACAAACAAACAAACAAACAAACAAAAACATAGACTCTTAACCCAAATAAGGACCATTCTTGGAGAGGACTTACAACCCCTGCTCAGATGTAACCCATAGACTCATAGACTCATTCTCCAAGTGGGTTTCCTTGTAAGTGGAGCAGGGGCTGTCTCTGGCATGAACGAAGTGGCTGGCTCTCTGATGACCTCCCCCTGGGGGGGTGCAGCCTTGCCAGGCCACAGAGGAAGACAACGCAGCCAGTTCTGATGAGACCTGATAAGCTAGGGTCAGATAGAAGGGGAGAAGGCCCTCCCCTATCAGTGGTCTAGGGGTGTGGCATAGGGAGAGAAGAGGAAGGGAGAGTCGGATTGGGAGGAGATGAGGAGGGGGGCCACAGCTGGGTTACAAAGTGAACAAATGCTAATAAATAATAATTAATAAAAAATGAAAAAAAAGGGCTGGAGAGATGGCTTAGTGGTTAAAAGCACTGACTGTTCTTCCTAGAGGACCCTGGTTCAATCCCCAGCACCCACATGGCAGCTCACAACTGTCTATAACTCCTGTTTCAGGGGATCTGGCACTCTCACAGACATACATGCAGTCAAAACACCAATGTACATAAAATAAAAATTAAAAAAAATGAAAAAAAAAGTTCCATTAGGAGACCACAAAGGGGAGGCCTGAAGGGAGCGTTCATAGACAGCTACATGTAGTTGCCAAGAAAGGAAAGAGTGGAGGACCTGGAGGGGACTGACCCACCACAGCTAAGCAGACACAGAGAATAGAGTCAGAGGCTAGCTCTCAGGGAAGCCCCAAGCATTGCTCTTTGGCCTGTTCATCTTCTTCCTTTATTATCCAAAGGTCCCTGCCTATCAGTTCTTTCATACCCCACAGTTATTTAGAAATGCCTGCTTTCCCGAGCCTTAGAGTATTTTTTTTTTAAATCCAGGATTCCCCTGAGAGCAATCAACATGCCATCTTGAGTAATCACCACTTCAGGCTCTTAACTAAATATTTCCCTAGCCCTGGTGAAGCAGTATACAATTCCATTCAGACAAGTCAGTCTTCAAGCCTGGAAGTTCTTTCTCTCTCCTTCCAGGAAGCATAATCTCCAGCCAGAGGACATCTGACATGTATCCTTGTGGACTCCCCTTCATGCCTATTTATGACATGTGAGATAAACTCAGTCTTTTGCCTTTGGCTAAGGGCTCAGTCTCTTTTTAATGACTGATACTGTCAATATCTCTGTCATCAGCATTTAGACACTTGCCTGATTTGGTGGAGGTCTGGGGTGAGAATCTTCTTTAGACACCAAGTCTAAGTTAGTTTCTGATGATTTCAATCTTATATTTCTTCTGGATCATCAGTGCTGAGTTAAAGATTAACTTAGGATCAACTATGCAAATGGTGCAATTAATGACATGCTCATGGGGCTGAAAAGATAGCTCAGCCCCGCAGAGCAGTGGCTGCTCACCCACAGGGCCTAGCTTTGATTCCCATCCCCAAGGTACAGCTCAAAACAGTCTGTAACTAATCACATGGATCAGACACTCTCTTCTGGTCTCCACTGATACCTGGCATGCACTTGCTATACACAATGCCAAAATTTATGCACTTAAGTTAAATCAATTTTAATTAAAAATAATATATATATTAAGAAAATCTTCACAATATTGAATCACAGATATATGCATTTGAAGGTGAACAAGTCCCTGCTAAATGGTTGTTGAAGGACTCAATGGATTTCTATCCCTCAGTGATAGAAATGGACTTCCCTCATTGCTTCCTATTTTCTTTGTTAACACAGTTCTCTTAATGTGAGTAGAGATGTAAGAGTCTGGTAAGATTATACCAGAAACATTTCCATAACTTGAGATATATTCTTATTTTTGAAACATTTAGGGATAGAATAGCTCTCCATAGCCAGAGCTGTACTGGAACTCACTATTTTGACCAACCTGGCCTCAAGATCACACAGATCGCTCTGCCACTGTCTCCCAGGTACTGGGATTATAGACATGCACCTCTAATCCCAACTGAGAAAAAAAGGATAAAATAAGATTTATTATTTATTTATAATAAATAATATAATATCTAATAATAATATAATATAAATAAAATATAAGTATAATATAATATAATTGTAATATAATATAAATAAGATTTATTTATTTATTATTTTATTATTTATTATGAGTAGTAATAAATTCTTCAAATTCTATATCAATAACCTGGCAAATAATTTTGGGTACTTTCTCAATAATTCAGCTGTTTTCTCTGATTTGTTACGTTCATCCACTAAAAAATATATGAACTCTGTATGTATATGTGTGTGTGTCATGATATGTAAATGGCACTAACAGGTCAACTTATTGCTATTTATAATCTACTTCCACTATGTCTGTACTAGAGACGAGACACAGAGAGTTGGCTTGGTTCAAGTTATCTCCTTGGCCCTTATTTAAGTTTAAAAATTATTTCTGTATGGTGGCTAAGTATGCATATGCCACAGCCCAAGTGTCCAAATGAGAGAAAACATGTTGGATTCAATATGAGTCTCTGAGAAATTGAACACAGGTTATCAGGCATCCACCTTCTCCACCGAGACAATTCTCTGCAACATGTCTGTGGTTCTGACAAATGTTATAAACTACTGTTTAACTATTTAGACATACTAACATTGAGACATGTTCAGGCATGTCTGGCCTTACTGCCTAACATAACCATGGTCATTTTGTTGTTAAGTATCCATTTTGACCAGAAGGTGAAATTAATTTCATGTTCTCAGGCTCTGCCATCTAGAGAGCTTGAATAGCGTTTTACTTACAATACTTGTTAAACATTCTGGTGGAATTAATGACAGATGCTCTACTTAAACAAAACCACAACACCCTGCCATGTTCCTTTCTCCCGGAATGATGGGGAACTGAAAAGTCCCTAAGCCTATATCCCAACTAATCAGCTTAAAATGCATTCTCTAGCTACCTAGACACAATACACTTGAAACAAAATTGATTCTTCTTGTATTTACCAAGGCAAAATGAGGTCATGCTACCCTCCCCTTGCTTCCCACCTGGTTAAATGGTTGTGATCTGGTTATGAGTTTTTTTAGGAGGGGCCTACCTTTGAAGCAGACTGATGTCACAATCTAGTTCCTGAATCCAGACAGTATCCTGACCAGTCAGTTTTTGTTCAGCATTCAATAAACTACTATGTGTTTGAGCCTGGCATTTGAGTGGTCTGGCTGCAGCTATTGATGAACCCATGATATACTGATAAAATAAAACAATAAAAAATATAGCAATATACCACTTTCTTTGCAAATGAGACTTATTATTCAAATTGTCCTATTTTTCTCTATCCTTAGATGACAAGGACTACAATTATAAAGAAAATATTTTATGATGTAATGTTTCAACCAATGATATTTGAGACTCAGTGAGATGGCTCAGTGGTAAATGTCCCACTGAGTGTACAAACCTGGCAACATGATGTTTGATCACCATATGATGGCAGGCAAAATTAGACCCCACAAAGTTTGCTTCCATTCTCTATATCTGCTCTGGTCAATCCTTAATAATAAATTACATACACGCACAAACACACACAACACAGAATTTTTTAAAATAAATCTCATTGCTGTGATATTATCTAGCATCATTAAATAATTCCAATAGAAGGAAGTACTTCAAGATGAAGTGCCAAATGGTTATCTAATGAGAACATGAAGAGTTGTGGAACACCACATAATATATACATATCCACAGAACATCAAACTATATTGTGAGATATGTTCTGGGCCTGTCTGGTCTACTTATCTACATTTAGGACAAGCAGGTCTACACAGAGAAACTTCGTCTTCACTAACAAAAGCAAAACAACAAAACCAAAAACATAAAAACAACGGGAAAGCAAAGTACCTTAGCACTGAATAAGAAGTGTTTCTATTGTATCTTATGTGATTTAGTGATAAGAGTCTATAAGTGTGTAGGCATGGCAGCATAAGAAGGAATGTGACTGATTAATTTCAACAACAACACAGCAGGCACAAAGAATAAGAAATGAGTTATTTCTTATTATATATAATACACACAAATCCATTACTCAATAAAGAATCTAGAAAGGTTCTAAAAGCTCCACAATGAAAGCCACAAAAGAACAGACAAGTATTCAAAGGCATCATCCCATGTGGGAGCTTTTTTGTCTGATCAACTACATTCTAACCCTGTTCACTATAGGCTCATGGTGAATCCATGATAAAAATGCATTTAGTCTTATGTCAATGATCCTCAGAGTCCAAAACAGCTCAGACATTGCACAAGTGTTCAAGGTCTGTTTTGTCACTAAATAATCTCTTCATTGCTGCATCTTGTAAAATCAGAAAGCAAGTTATATCTTTACAATATACAATGGCACAGAATATACTGTCTAATTCCAATAGACAGCAATGTGTACACAGTGAGGGAAGACTGGACCAAGGCAGGAAAACCAGTAGGGCAAACAACAAATCCTGTTGCTCATCTCACACACATGTGTCTTGAGTTTCACAGGGCTTAGGTGGCCCTATACATGCAACTTCTCATACATCTCCACATTTGGTTACTTCCACTACCTATATGCATCTCTCCATGGCAAGTGTCTCATTGCTCAGGTATCTCAATATCTTGTGGTCATAACATGAAACTCAGTCTTCATCCTCACAGTTTTATGCAATACACTCTCACAGTTTTCTTAGTAGGGCTCTGACTCTGCTAGACATAGATAGATGGAACAGTGCTAAACTAAAAGCACAGAGGAAGAATCCATGACCATAAAATTTGCATCTTTCTTGAAGAACCAACCCAACATAAGTATCCCTCCAAGTCTGGGTTCTAAGGTGGGATGGACCCTGCCATTCTTGGACCACAGTTGCAAGCATGTTTCATATTAAGTTCCTTCCTGAGACTAAGAATCAGTTTGCGTATTCCTTCCAGTTGGATCTCTGTGAGTTCCAGGCCAACCTGGTCTACACAGCAGGTCCAGTGGAGCCAAGAATACAAAGAGAAACCCTGTCTTTAAAAACCAAAAAAAAAAAAAAGTAATTATACACTGTTTCATGCCCAATACAGCATGACTATGAGATTCTCTTTAAGTGTACAATCCTTTAATTATTACTACTGTCTTCATTCTTTTAGCACAATGTCCTCCTTAGGCACTCAGCTTGTCTATAACAAATGAACATTGAGGTTATTTTCATATTTAGGCCACCATGAGTTTAAGTACAATGGTATGATAATGCTGATACTTCTCATTAGCAACTTCAAGTGCATGGAAAATCTACTGAGAAGATTGTGGAGATCCACAGCAATTCTGTAGGTTTATGACAACTCTGTATAGGCTGTGTGTAGGTATTCCATCAAAATGTATCAGAATACAAGTAGAAAATATGCACAATTTTACATGAACTATAACAATACAAGATGGTTTTAATTTTAGTCAGTGTCTGTGGAAAATCCCAGTGATATCAGATTTAATTTTGCATGTTCAAAAAGATATCAGTGTCACGTTCAGATTCATTGCTCAGTTCTGCAGCATATTTTAATTTCACTTTTTGTTTTCTCAGTTAAATCATACTTAGTGTGCTGTCTTTTATGTGACCATAACAAGTTGCACTGCTTCACTAAACTTTATATTAAAATCTTATTTCTATGACATTGTACATTGTTTCATTACCATTTTTAGTTTCACCCACTCTTGCTGCAAAATGAATGATTATAAAATGTTTACCCTCACATCAAACTGTAAACCCCACCATTAAAACAATGCATTTTCAGACAAATTAGTGTTGGGTATATTCGATTTGCAGCACAAAGTTAAAACAATCCAATAAAAAAAGAAATTAGGGCAACAAGAACTTTCCAATAGTCACAAATAACATATAGTACGTCAGGTTAACTCTTACCAAGCAAGGGAAAGATACATATGAAAAACTTCAAGTCTCTGAAGAAAGAAATTGAAGAAGACATCAGAAGATAGAAACACTTTCCATGCTTATGGATCAGTAAGAATAACAGCAAAAATGGTCTTCCTACCAAAAGAAATCTAAAGATTAATGCAATTCCCACTAAAATACCAACACAATGCCTTACAGACCTTGAAAGAACAATTCTCAACATCATATTTAAAAAAAAAACAGAATAGTTAAAACAACAATAGTTAAATACAATAAAGAATTTCTGAAGTTATCTCCATCCCTGATCTAAAGCTACACTATAGAGAAATAGTAATAACAGTGGCATAGTACTGACAGAGAAACAGACTTGTGGGTCAATGGAATTGAATCAAATACCCAGAAATAAACCCACACACCTACAGAAGGCAGGACTAAGGCCAAAAATTTATACACTGAACACCCACGGTGTGTCCTTCTCCCCATCAAGCTACTTAAGACTTCCAGCCCCCAGTACTACAGCACAAAATCTCCACTTCCCCACTCAAACGACTAACATATCAGTGTTTTGTCTGAGAAAAAAAATCCTGCTTTTGGAAATACCTGTCTGCTCTCTTTTAAGTCCATGTCAACTGTATCGATCCTAATCTAACAGACACTACAACATGCACTGAGGAAAGCAGAGAATCATAGGTTCATATTTTAAAAGTCTTCATTCAACTAAGCATTTAAATGTAAAAGAATAAATGGGTAGACTTCTAGATGTATAAAATCTAACAACATTAAATCAAGAAGTAAATTATTAAAACAGACACATAACAACCAAGATAAAAATGAAAATTTAAAAATCTCTCAATTGAAACAAAAATAAATAAATAAATAAAAGAAAGCAAGCCTAGGTCTAGAGATTCAGCATGAATTCTACAAGAGTCTCAAAGAACTCACTGCAATACTCCTCAAAGTATTACATATAAGGGAAAAGGAAGAAACACTTCCATATTTTTGTGAAGACAGCAGTATTATCTTGATTACAAAAAATCAACTTCTGAAAATTAATAACACAAGATAATATGGTGTTAATTGATAACTCATGTTATAAAGAGCTTCTATATAAGTACTCAGTTACCTATACAAGAGACATACTCAACTACTATATTATGACTGGAAGCCATGATTACAGACTACGTCAATATCAATGTCAAATATTACTGATTCCCAAAATACTAAATTATATAGTATAGAAACATTCACATTTCATCTTTTATTTACCTAACATTGACTAAATGAAAAGTTCAATTGGCTTGCTCAACAATCTTCTTCATGATACCCTATTTGAAGGTGATCTCTAAGGCTCATAAGTATAACTGAGTTTATATTTTGTTGGTTTAAAACCCACACATTACACTTATCACTAACACGTTGAGATATGGCCCAGGCTCATGAGCACTGTCTGTGTTCTAAAATTTAATAATGGGAGCACAGTTTTTGTTTCACCTTCATCATACCTTATTAATACTAAATGATCTGTGAAAGCAATTACTTTTCAGTTACTGCTGACTCTAGGACAGGGTATTTATTGTCCACAAAATGATCTTCTTGTAGTCTTTTGTTATAAATACATATTGTATTTTAGGAGAAATGGTTGCTGTGGATATGATGCCCTAATCTATATATTATGGCAGTGGAGATATTCCATGAAATCATAAAAATTTTGGTTATTGAACCTGCTATATTTTACACTATTTACACATATATCTTACAGAACTTCATCTCACACTAGGAAAACATTTGTTGAAAGACATTCAAATTTAATGTCTTCAAATGAGTGCTTTCAGTCCCCAAATCATGTAAGATACAGATATATACAAATACACTTTGACAGAACCTTCCCAACTATAAGATGAAAATGTTTTACTGGCTTGACAACAGTGAATTAATTAACAAATAATATAAGATCCTGATGATTCCCTTGCTTATGAGTGAGGCTTACCTGGCATGGAAGAAGCCAGTCCATGTTTCTGTCTTTTTTAGATCTCATTTCAATTTTGATCAACAGCGTTTTATAGAGGGCATGGGACACTGCATACACTGCATTCCATCTGGAATAGCTGGGTTCAGAAACGGTCACCACGTCATTTTCTTCTGGTTTAATCTCTATAGAAATTATAGAGATCTCACATAGCAAAGCAGGAGGTAAGCACTCAAAACTGTCAATCCAGAATTCACGGAAGTACAAATCTCCTGGGTACTAGGAAGGTGTACGTGACTAGAGAAAGTTCATTAAGCCAGGGATAGTTCTTGCCTTTGAATACGAAACACTTCCTTTGAAAAAGTTCAACAAGTGATTCCTAGTTGATACGGACTCTAACTAAAATGTGTTGGTTTGCCATGTTCTACACCTTCCTTCTGGTTGAAAATATTTTATTTACCATGTGGAAAAAAGTCAATTACTTATATAACTACAGAATACTTGCACATTTACCTGTGTATGTTGGTTCAAATTCAGCAAATCAGCATCAAATAGTACCCAAGTTTCAATTAGCTGTCTTTCTCTCTTTCTTTCCTTCCTATTTTTCCTCCTCCATCTCTTACTTTCTCTCTTTGCCCATGTGTGTATGCCTACAGACCAGCAGAGGTGGCCAGATCCTTCTCTACTGAGTTCCCAGCACCCTAACAACTAAGCCTAGTGGACCTTACCTACTCAACCTCCAGCCCCCTAAACATTATTTATAGGGTCCACCCTGCACCCATACGCCAATATCAATGTCCCTGTAGTGCACCCGCAGGCCAGCAGAGGGCGCCAAAACAACGAATACAAGGTCGTGCACAGCCTCACCCCCAGGCGGGGTGCACCCATCTCCCCTAGGATGTACGCAGGCCTGGTGGGAGCAGAAGACTGTGCCTCTTCCCTTCCCGCCATCCGCCTGCCTGCGGTTCCGCCCCACGCACGAGCGGCTTGGGGACTCCAGGCAGATGGATGGAAGGCGAGGGGTGGACAGGGGAGGGAGGCGGGGAACCCCCAAATCCCTCCTACTCCCCTTCCCTCCCTCCCCCCCCCCCACGTGTGAGCAGGACTATGAGTTCATAACAACTTGGGATAAGAAGATTGCTGACCTGGGTAAACCGTTCCGGGTAGCAGCGTGTCTCTAGCGGAAGTCCCGCCCCTTAGGCCTTCGCTTCCATATCCGCCCTGCAGAGAGAAGAGACTTACCGAGGCCGCCCCGCCACCCGCCACGGGGATGTATACACAAACCCTCTACTCTCTGACGGACCCTCATCCCTTTGTTTCTCACTTCAGATTGCTCTCTGGTCACGGTACTCCCAACCGTTCCAAGATGCTTCAAGGCATAGACCCACCAGCCTGAGAACTACAAACATGGCTTCGGAGCACGGACTTCGGGGATTGTATCTGAGAACTACAAAAATGGCGTCCGGGTGGCGCCATGCATTCTGGGATTGCTCGTAGTCACGAGCCGGCGTCCCTCACTGTCCTTGGCCCCTGAGTCACCTACGAATCCCAGAATCCCCTGCGCGCTGTTCTCAACAACCTAAGCACTGGTTGCGGGAGCGGGGGCACGGGCACTCTCTGAACTCGAGGCCAGCCTGGTCTATAGCGGAAGTCCAGAATAGCCTAAAGATTTATTAGTTTTCGAAAAAAAAAAAATTAAAAATTGAAATAATTTTATTGTCAGCATTGTTATTATTATTGTTTTGTATATGGCTGTTTGGCCTGCAGGTCCGTCTCTGCACCACATTGGAGCCTGGAATTGAACCCAGATCCCTACATCCTGGAGTGAAAGCCGCTGAACCACCCATCTCTCCAACCCACCCTTTGATTTATTTCGCCACTTCTGATTTCCTTTTATGGCAGGGACCCTCCGTTTAGCCTGTCCCCTCAACCCCCGTCCACACAGACACAGACATAGAAACCACTCTTACTCCTCCAATCAGCATAGAGCGACTCAGGACGGGAACGGCTTCTCTATCTCGTCGTCTGGAACCGGCGCGTGTTGATGACGCACTTCCGGCCTGGTTTGTTTTCTTTTTCTGGCGCGTCGGGCGGGGACGTGAGTTGTCGCGGCCGCGTTTTCTGGTAGACGGTGGTCGCACGCCCCGCTTTCCGGGAATCTCATCGGGGGTCTCGGGGCACCGGAGGCTGCGATGGCGGCGGCCTGCGCGGTGGTGCTGGCGTTGAAAGCAGAAGCGGAGGAGGAAGAGAAGGACCCCAGGTTCTGGCGGGACCCCGCAATTCCCGGAGACGCTTCTGGCGGCTGCGCTATGGGGACGTGTCCGGCCCGAAGGAGGCGCTGAGCCGCGGGCGGGAGCTGTGCCGCCGCTGTCTGTGGCCCGAGCGCCGATCCAAGGAGCAGATGCTGGAGCTGCTGGTCCTCAAGCAGTTCCTCAGCCTCTTCCCGCGCAGGCTGCGGGACCCCGTGCGCCACCGGCGGCCTGAGCGCGCGCCCTGCACCCGGCCTCCCCGCAGGTGAGGGAACCCCCCCCCCCCAGACCCTGAGACTGCACGCGAATGAATCTTCTTGCTGCCGTGTCAAGCACTCCAAGAAGGAAGGGCTTATTCTGGGGTGTCAGAGTTGAACAAGAGCCACAATCCAGGGCCAGGAAGGCGCGACAGAGGTGTGGCTGGTCCCCTTTTTTCCCAGTTAGCAGTGAGGAGGAGGGGTTGCACGCTGGCTCTCCCTTCCCGCACATTCAGCCCAGTCAAAGCTGCCGAGAGATGCTGCCAAGCTCAGGCTAGTCGCGAAGCCGCGTTTCAGGGGACCCTGGGTCCAGTTGAGGTGACATGGAATGCTTTGTTATCCTGTTAGTCGGCTTGCCAGCTCCTTGTCGCTCTCAGCAGGGACAGTGAGCATTAACTGAGGGCTTGTGCCAGGCACCCCGACTTTCAAGGCCGAGGCCGGATCTCCGACCCAGGGAGAATGGCAGCAGCTGGCCCTGTCCCCTCAGAACAGCTCGTGCCGAGAGAGCGAGGAGAACAACGGGAGCATGGCAGTGCCAGGTGAGTGATGCTCCTCTCTGATGCCTTGTGGTCCATGTGGCCAGCGTCTCCTCCCAGATGTTGTGGGAAAGCATCCTTCCCAGAATACCCCAGTTCCTGTCCTCCTGCCTCTGGAATCCCTCTTCTTCCCTGAATGCCCGAGTTCCCATCCCCCCTCTTCCTCTCCCTGGGAACAGTTTATAAATCGACCCCTCCATCCCACCGAGACCTCAGGTCCTGATTCTGACATTGGAGTCCAGGGCTGGGCCTGTTCTCTCTCTGCTTATGTTCTCCTGTTTCAGGCCTGGAGACCCGAGCTGCCTGAAACCCCTGTGAGTACCCTGTGAGCAGCTCGGTGATAAAGGGAACTTCCTGGTCTAGAAAAAGAGCTGTGGCTGGGATATGGCCTCTCAGGGAGACAACTTACCGAGTTGGTTACCGTCCCCGAGCACTGCAGAAGCCCGGCAAGTGCTGCACGCCTATAAACCCAGCACTGCATGTGGAGCTAAGATTAGAGGCCCAGTTACAGACTGAGATTGAGGGCAGCCAAGCTATATGAGACCCTGTCTCAAGAAAGAGAAAAAGAACAAGTAAACTGATGCACAGTGATGAACAAGAGCAAGAAGCAGAAGATATGATGGACTCAGCCATAGGGTTAGCAGGAGCTGCAGCAGGTTGTTATGCACAGTAGCCTGGCTGGTACAGTGAGGGGTCTTAGGGAGAGTCAGTAGTCTTGAGTGCAGGGTGAGCTCATGCTGTGTCCACCCATCCATCTCTCTTTCAAATTGTCCTGCTTAGTTTTTAAGTCCATTGATTTTATTTATCTCTGTGCGTGTGGGTATGCACGCCAGGCAGAGGCCAGAAGGGGTAAGAGATGCCCAAGAGCTAGACTGTGGTTGTGAGCCACCTGATAAAGGTGCTGGGAGCCCAAGCCAGTCTTCTGGAAGAGCAGCAAGTGTGTTAACCACTGAGCCATCTCTTCAGTTCAGTTCTCTAGGTTTTGATGTGATGAGTTGGAAGCATGAAGTTCAGGTTGGTCTGGAGCTCACCATCCTCCCTTAGCAGGAGGCTCAAGAATTCAAGGTCAGCCAGGTCTCTGTCCCAGAAAACCAGAGCTGAAGCTGCTGCCCCCATCCAGCACACACACACACACACACACCCACACACCCTCAGCTCCTTACCCTGACACCACCCCAAACAGGAGAGGCGCCATCTTCCTCCTGCCTTCGTGCCCCAGGTTTGCACAAATGGTGCTTTGTCACCAGACTTCCATGAAAGGTAGCTCAGAGGCAAGGGAAGAAGCCTGGAGCTCGCTCTCGGGTGCCTTGGCACTTGCCCTCCCATGGGCAGCCTAGGAACGTGCCTGGGGAATGGCCTCTACCTGGCCACCCCATGAGGACGCAGTGGCGTGTGGACAGCTCGGATGTGGTCCTCCCTGTGGTGATTCTACTAGTTCTCTTGTGAAAGGGTCACCATGGCAGAACTGTGCTCTGGGACAGCTTTGCTGGTGTCAAGCTTTTATTTTTTTTGTTTGTTTGTTTGTATTTTGTTTTGCTTTTAAATTAAATTTTTATTTTTTATATTAGTTATAGTTTATTTGTAGCCCAGCTGTAGCTCTCTCCCTTCCCTGTCATTCCTCCTTCACCATCCTCTCTCCCTCCTTCCCTGTCCTCCCTCCCTCCCTGCTATCCCTCCCTCCCCACTAACCCCTGCCTCCTGTATCATCTCTCCCTCCCCATCATCCCTTCCTCCCTCATCTCCCTGCTCCTTCTCCAGTTCACTGCTAGGGGAAGTCCTTCTATCCTTCCATCTGACCCTAGTCTTATCAGGTCTCATCAGTACTGGCTGCAATGTCCTCCCCTGTGGCCTAGCAAGACTACTCCTCCCTTGGGGGGTGAGGGGGAGATCAAAAAGCAGGCCACTGAGGTCATGTCAGAGACCTTGGTGTCAAGTTTTTACCCCTCCACATGAATACACTCTTACAAGCCAGGCACGGTGGCACAGGCCCAAGATCCCAGCATCCGGGGAGCTGAGGCAGGGTATCGTGAGTTCGAGGCCAGCCTGGTCCACAGGATAGGAACCTCACATGAAGGTGGCACTGCCTGAGTTCGTTCCCAAGTGTGCGGTTAACATAGGAGGAGAACCATGTGTGATGCACATGCCCTCTCCACAGGGTGTCAACTCTGAAGTATCCGGCCCTTGCTGGGTGCACCTGCCTGTGCCAGTCCGAGGATGTGCCCTGTGCACCCTCCCCCACACACAGTTCCTCGAACTGTGCTCCCACTCGGGGTGCCACCTGCCTGTGGCAGTCAAACAAGGCGCATGTGCTGCCCAGAGCCCGCTCGGAGAAGGGAGAGAACAGATCTCACAGTCGTCCACTAAACTGTGTACCAAATACACAGCATAATGAATAACAACCTCAAATGATAAGTGTGTAAAGGCCCTTTTCAAGGGCTGCACTGTGGCCTCAACCCTTGAGCCAGCCAGGCTGGCATCTGAGGAGGAGGAGGAGGTGGTCTCTGAAAGCTCTGCAGACAGGTTGACTCACCCGAGTGTCCCTTCTCTGCCCAGCTCTGCAAGCACCTGGGGGTGAGGGCGCTGAAAGGAGTCTCCCTGTTTCCTTCAGAGTTGTGGATGGAACCAGGACTCTTGAAGCCCGATTTCAAAAGCCAGGAAGGCTCTGTTTGCCCAAGCAGGCTGCTCTCAGAGGCCTTGTTGGGGACTGGTTGGCTTCAGCCATGCTCCAGTCACGCCTGAGCTTGGAAGGAGAAAGCGGTTCTTTGTGTCAGCATCTGCTGAGCCCTGTTCTGTCCCTATCAGCCCCGTGCTGAGGCTGTGGCCTTTCCTCCTCCTTCCCTCCCTGTCTTCCTCCTGCTGCCTTCTCTTCCCTCACCTTCCCCCTCTCTCGCTCTCCTCTCTCCTGTGTCCCTCTCCCTCCCCTTTTCCTTACTTCTCCATCCCCCCTCTCTCCCTTTCCTGCTCCCTCTCCCTTCTCCTCCTCCCTTTCCCCCTTACCTCTCCTCTCTCTCCCTCTTTCCCACTCTCCCTTCCTCTCGATGACTCTTTCTTCCTTTCTCTCTCCCCCATCTTTCTCCCTCTCTCTCATTCTCCCTTCCTCTCTCCCCCTCTCTCTCCATCCCTCTCCCTCTCTCCCTCTCCTCTCCCTCTCTCCTTTTCCCTCTCCCTCTTTTCTGACACCAGATGGCTATGAGCCACCGTGTGAGTGCTGGGACTCGAACTTAGGACCTCTGGAAGAGCAGCCAGCACTCTCAACCTCTGAGCCATCCCTGCAGCCCCCCTGACCTTGAACTTGTAACCTTCTGGCCTCTACCTTCAGATGGCTAGGGCTCCACGCTAGCACCAGTACCCAGTGTATGTGGTTTTGGGGACCTGGCCAGGGCCTGATGTAGTCTGGGCCTACCCACAGGGCCACATCCCAGGTGAGTGAGCCCTTCCACTCTAGGACAGGGTCTCGTGTGGCCCTGAGGGATCTGGAGTCTAGTGCACCCCCAGCCATCTGTCCGTGTGGGGCTTAGGGGAATGGTCTTGTTTTTCTTTTAGCCAGGTGTCTACTTACTAGGTAGACCAGCAGGACAGTTGCAAATTATGTACCACTGGCATCGATGGGCCCATGATGATCTGGGATTTCAAGGTAGTCTGTCCAGTGGCAGTTGGCAGTGCTGGGGTGCAGCCCAGGCCATGCATGCACTGTCCACTGAGCCGCCCTGCGGCAGTGCCTGGCAGAAGAGCACTTAGTCCCAGAGTCCCTAAGACAAGGGGAGCACAGCCCTTGGCAGGTGGGTGAGTGGTGGCTCTGAGCCGCCCTCGTCCTCAGGAAAGCTTGGTGCCATGTTGAAGCCAGCAGCCCACACAGCTGTGTACAGACACAGCTTCACAGTTTACACAGTTGGTCATGGGCTCGGTCCTGGAATGCCCAGCTTGAGAGGCTGAAGCAGAGGGATTGCTCTGAGCTAGGTGCCAGCCTAAGCTAGATGATAGAACCTTACCCCCACACACACCAAAAATAATGCAATGAGCCGAGAAGATAGAACATGGACGCACACACGCGCATGCAACAAGTGTGATAATACAAAAGGTAGTATAGGGCCTGGAGTGATGGCTCAGCAGTTAAGAGCTCTCGCCTAGGCCTCAGGATTTGGTTCCTGACATCCCCTTGGCAGCTCACAACCAAGTCCATAGAATCTGATGCTCTTCCACAGACACCAGGCACACATGTGGTGTGTGCAAAAATACATACATACATACATACATGTGTATATGCATACATAAATTAGCTGGGTGGTGTAGCATGCCTGTGACCCCAGTACTCGGGGAGGCAGAGGAAGGGGCATTTCTGTGAGTTCAAGGCCAGCCTTGTCTACAGAGCAAGTCCAGAACAGCCAGGGCTGCATAGAGAGACCTTGTCTCAAAAAAACAAAACAACAAAATGACATAAATCCTGAGATAAAGGTCCAGACTTAGGGACACATGTCTTTAATTCCAGGAGTCAGATGAGGATTGGTCTCCGTGGAGTTGGGGGCAGCCAGGACCAGGCAGTTGGGGGGAAGAAGTAGTGGGAGGGACAGAAGGAAGGAGGGAGGAAAGGAAGGAATGAAGGGAGGAGGGGAGATGGAAAGAAGTAGGAAGGCTGTGCAGACTGAGGTGATTTGAGCTCTTGGGGAAGGAGATTCCATGCCCTGAGGCCGGGAAGTACAGCAGTGTGGCAGAGAGCCAAGGTCTCCAGGGCTGACAGCTCTGCTTTCTCCAGACACTGGAGTAATCCATCTAGGGCCTCTGCATCATGTGAGGAGGAGCCACCCACACTAGGAACAGGGCTCCTTGAACAAAGTAACATCTCTTGGATATAGTAATAGTCACTTAATAAAATATATACTTTAAATATCAAATTGAGCAGAGACAGCAGAGAAACCAGCAAAATAGCAGCTGTTCCATTATTACAGTGAGTAATTTATTATGGATGAGAGAGGAAAAATGTTCAGAGGCACCTTGGAAGAGTTCAGATCAGAGAGAAAAAGAAGCAGACTTGATATGACCAAGACTGTCTCGAAGAAAATAGAGAATATTAGGAGAAAAGTAGAGGTAGCTTAGACAGAGACAAAGTATGCTTTCATCAGTGCACAGGCTAGACCTAGGTCCCCCTTCACTTACATAGGGTATGTGCAGCTTGGTCAACATGTGGGTCCCCTAACAATTGGACTGAGAGCTTTCACTGACTCTGTTGCTTGCCCTTAGTTCCCTTTCCCCTAGCCCGGCTATCTTGGCTGTCCTTATTGAGAGAGAATGCTCTTAGTCTTGCCTCATGTGATATGTCAGGGTGGGTTGGTACACATAGTGAACCTCTCTGAAGAGAATGAGGTCATGGGGGAGGGAATAATGGTGGGACTGTGATGAAGGTATGAAATTAATTAATTGGTGGAAAGAAAGACAAGGTAATTTCTAGAATATTTAGAAAATTAGGATAGTGCAGAAAGAGATGAGGCTGTTTCGAAAGGCACAGGAATCTAGATGGGTGTTTTGAGGTGTATAACAAGTACATTTACTCCCCCTTCAGGCAACCCGGAAGCCACCATGGGTGTTAATATCCTGATAGGAGCC
Source organism: Rhombomys opimus (assembly GCA_010120015.1). Lineage (NCBI taxonomy): Eukaryota > Metazoa > Chordata > Mammalia > Rodentia > Muridae > Rhombomys > Rhombomys opimus. The sequence goes on from REGO01001230.1 coordinate 35,628, forward strand.
ACAGGTCAGTAGAGAGCAGTATGTTCCTTTTGTCAGACAAGAAAAATGGTTATTTTGCTGGACAAGGACTATTTCACTAATTCTGGATGAATGCTGTTTTTGGTATGTGTGTTTATTTCTTTGTTTGTTGTTTGTTTCTAATCACCAGAATTCCTTTGATACTGCATGTTGAGCAGGTCCAGGACTGACATTTTTGGATAATTGCACTTCCTGGGACCTAACAAGTTTAAACTATTAGGAAAGCCTGATTACACTATTCACACCTATTATGTCCTTTTAAAAAGTAATGGGTTTAGTTATCACATGCCACTATAGAGATTTCCTTTGATGTGTTTTTATTTCCCATACTCAAATGTGTCATATTTTTTAAATCATAATTATTTGGCAGAATATCTTTTTTAAGAACCTAACAGTCTGGTAGAATTTTGCTATCTTAATGAGAACTGTATAATTACATGTATTAATGAAATTACACACTTTGCAGAAGTCAAAAATTATTACTATAACCAAATACAATCACCATAAAGACAGGTAATTCTAATTTTGAATGATTTGTCCATGATTGTTATGTGTCCAAAGTATACTACATATTTTATTACTAAATGTGCAGAGCATCTACCATGTTTCAGTTACAATTCTTTGTGTATCTAGGATTAATATATAAAATTTACTGTATACTAATAAGCATGTGCACTCCTCTCCACTCTTCCAAGCTTTCTGAATTCTCTGTACATGAAGCTTACCGTATCTCAGTAAAGCACATTCATCTTTATTTGCTGCTGCCTTTTTTCACCTGGGCCTTTTACAGGTCAAAAAATAAGAATTAATATTCTTTGGAGATGAACATAGATTTCCTGATATTTTTACATCACTGTCTTTTAAATATTATTATTATTGTTTATTTCAATTTATTCAACTTACATTGTGGCTGTGGCCCTCTCCCTCATCTCCTCCCAATCCCACCCTCTTTCCCTCTTCTCCCCCTGCACCCTTCCCCTAGTCCACTGTTAGGGAAGGTCATCCTCCCCTTTTATTTGACCCTGTACAAGTATTCCTCCTATTTGACCCTATGTAAGTATTCCTCCTATTGTTGCGCTGATATCATTATAGTTATCTATCTTTCTATCTAACATCTATTCTCTATCGTCTATGTCATATATCTATGACACACACATACACACACACAGTTTTGAATATGTTATTTCTTCAAAACACATGTTCAATTTTTTTTTAAATCAGTATCTTAAAGTAAAAATTTGAAATGCATGTGTCACTTTGTCAGTTATGGCCTGAGCCTTGGAATGTTGACATCACAGTGGTTTCTCCCCCTGACTACTACAGAATGTTTACACTTCAGTGGTTCATCTACAAACTGCTGTAGCCATTTTGGTTAGTGCCAGGAAAGAAAAGGATAATTTTTGGCCCAGTGAAAGGTTCTCCATTCCAGGCTCCACTGTAAAGGTATTGTAAAATGATCATTATGATTTTCATGCTAGACTAATGGTTTCAGGAAGTGTTCTGTCTTGAGTTATCTAGAACCTGTGATCTAATTCTTAACAGTTGTTTCATGAAAAGTTACTCCTGTTAGCAATAATCAGTATCATTCCCCCAAAGAAACAAAGTTATCATGACAGAGAGGTATGCTCTGAGTTATTATACAAGAGAATGATACCCATGTATTACCCACTATGCCAACAAAGTTTTGTTGGAAACTGCTCAGATTTCAGCCCCAAATTCAACAACTTTCTGGTTTCAAACATATATTTCTCAATATGTGAACATTGATTCTACTAGATAGGAATGACTTTCCAGATATACTCATTTAATTTCAATTTTATCATGAAACTGCATTGGCAATATTTTATAAAATACCTTTATATTATTGCTGGATGCATTTGATGACAACCTTGGCTGATGTCTCTCTTTGACTGTTCAATTCACAGGGATCTTTAATCCTTCCCAAGTAAAAACCATGGCTTGTCAGTACATATTCCTTGAATGAAGTAAAATGACTTAGGCATAGTAATATTGATTTAATAAAATATATACTTTAAATATTCCAACTGTATGAGCAGGAACAGTAGACAAACCAGTAAAATAGTAGCCACTCCATTATTACAGGAATTAATTTTATTATGGGTCAGAGAGGAAAAATGTTCAGAGGCACCTGGAAGAGTTCATAGCACAGAGAAAAAGAAGCAGACTTGATATGACCAAGACTGTCTAGAAGAGAATGGAGAATATTAGGAGAAAAGTAGAGATAGCTTAGACAGAGACAAACTATGCTTTCAGAAATGCACAGGCTAGACCTAGGTCCACCTACAAATATGTAGCAGATGTGCATCTTGGTCAGCATGTGGGACGCCTAACAATTGGACTGAGGGCTGTCTCTGACTCTGTTGCTTGCCCTTAGTTTCCTTTCCCCTAGCTGGGCTGTCTTGCCTGTCCTTAGTGAGAGAGGAAGCTCTTAGTCCTACCTCATGTGATGTGTCAGGGTGGGTTGTTACACACAGTGAGCCTCGGGAGAGAAAGGGAATGGGGGAGAGGAGAATGAAGGTGGGACTGGGAGGAGAGAAGGGATAGGGCCTGGGATGAAGATGTGAAATGTATAAATAGTTAGTGTAAAAAAAAGTCAGGCTATTTCTAGACTATTCAGGAAATTAGGATATTGCAGAAAGAGATGAGGCTCTATGGGAAGGCACAGGAATCTAGACGTGTGTTTTGAGATGTATAACAAGTCCATTTACTTCCCCTTCAAGGAACCTGGAAGCCACCATGGGTGTTGATATCCTGATAGGAGCTACAGGTTAATAGAGAGTGACTTGTCCCTTTTGTTGGAGCAAGGAAAATGGCTATTTTGCTGGACCAGAACTTTTGCACAAATTCTTGATGAATGCTGTTTTTGGTATGTGTGTTTGTTTGTTTTTTGCTTGTTTCTTTCTAATCACCAGAATTCCTTTGAAAATGCATGTTGAGTAGGTCCAGGACTGGCATTTTTGGATATTTGCACTCCCTGAGACCTAAATAGTTTATACTATTAGGAAAGCCTGATTACTTTCTTTACACGTGTTTATTACTATTTTGAAAATAATGGAGTGAGTTACTACGTGGCACTATAGAGATTTCCTTCTGATGTGTTTTTATTTCCCATACTCAAATGTGTCATATTTTTAAAATCGTAATTATTCAGCAGAATATCTTACTAGTCTGGTAGAGTTTTGCTATCTTAATTAGAAGTGTGTAATTATACTTACTAATGAAATTACACACTGTGCACAAGGCAAAAATTATTACTATCACCAAAATACGATCATTTTAAAGACAGGCATTCTAATTTTGAATGATTTATCGATAACTATAATATGTCCAATGTATACTACATTTCTTTATTATGAAATTATTATGTTTCAGTCACAATTCTTTGTTTCTCTAGGATTAATATATAAAATTTACTATATACTCATAAGCGTGTGCACTCCTCTCCACTCTTTAAAACTTTCTGACTTCTCTGTGCATGAAGCTTTCTGACCATATCTCAGTAAAGCACATTCATCTTTAAAATATGCTATGATTTTTGCATAGGTTAGATTCCAAGGTTCACAGTCTTAATGATTTTGCATGCTGACATTTTTCACATAGACGTTTAACGGGTTAAAAGATTTGATAATCTTTGGAGATGAATATAAATTTCATTATTTTTTTTACATTACTGATTTTTAATATTCATTTTTATTATCATTTATTACAATTTTTTCAAATTTTGTTGCAGCTGTGGCCCCCTCCCTCATCTCCTCCCAATCCCATCTTCCTATCTCCCCCTATTCCCCTCCCCTAGTGCACCGATAGGAAAGTTCCTCCTCCCCTTCTATTTGACCCTAGTCTATCACGATGTTTTATACAAGTATTCCTTTTATTTTTGCACACATACTATTACAGTTATCCTATCTAACATCAATCATATATCTATCATCTCTATAATATGTCTTTTATACACACATACACACACATAAGGTTGTGAAAATGTCAATCCAAACACATGTGGTTCAAGAATTGTTCAGAATCACTGTTTTAAAGTCAACAGTTTGAAAGAAATGAACTGCAGGTGTCACTTTGTCAGTTATGGCACGACCCTTGGAATGTTGACATCACAGTGGTTTCTCCACACACACCCCCCCCGACTACTACAGAATGTGTACACTTCAGTAGTTCATCTTCAAACTATTGTAGCTGTTTTTGGTTAGTGCCAGAAGAGAAACGCTTAATTTGTGCCCAGTAAAAGGCTATCCATTCCAGGCTCCACTGTAAAGGTATTTTGAAATGACTGTTATGGTTCTCATGATAGATTAATGGTTTGAGGAAGCATTATGTCTTGATTCATTCAGATTATGTAAACCCAGCTTCTTGAAAAGCTACTCATATTACAATTTAGTACCATACCCCAAAAAAAAAAAAAAAAAAAAAAAAAAAAAAAAAAAAAAAACACCTGAAGTATGCTCTGAGCTATAAAAGAGAAAGGTGTTTGTATATCTTCAAAACTATGTCTGACCAAGTTATGAGTGAGGACTATTCTCTATAGCATCTAATTATGATACTCATCCTGACTACGAGGATTTGTTTTAAATTTGTGTCAGTTTCAACGTTAAAATCTCAAAAGCTCTCTCGTTTTCAACAGACTTATATTATTTCTGACATATTTTGTGTTCTTTGGCACCTAAATCTCAATATTTTGATATATGTTCAGATTAGACAACTGTTTCCCAAACATGGTCATTTACTTTCAATTCTGTTATCATGAAACTGAATTGGTACTATTTTTAACATACCCCTTTATGTTATATACCTTTCATTTATGTGCAGATTGAAAACCATTGGCTGCTGTCTTTTTTTGACATTTACATTCATTTCATTAAGTGCTTTCTAACTAAAAGCTGTGGGATTTCTGTATACATTCCTTGTTTTGAGCAGAGTAATAGTCACTTAAATACAGATATATTTTAAATGTTCAATTATATGATCTGGATAACAGGAAAAAAAACACCAAATCTTAGATGATTATAGGAAAGAATGTTATTATGAATAAAAGATGAAAAATGTTCAGAGGATTCTAGAAAAGTTCAGACCAGAGGGGAGAAAAACATATTTCATATGACCAAGCTGTTTATGAGAAAAGAAACAATATTAAGACAGGAAAGTGGAGATAGCTCAGACAAGTAAAAAAACTGCCTTTATAAAGAGATAGTTTGCTAGACTATTTTGGGAGTTAGCAGAGTGCAGGCTTGTTTGGGAAGTGTCAGGAAACAGGTGTGGGTTCTGAGATGTATAACATGTACTTTTACTTCCCCTTCAGTTGACCTGGAGGCCAGCATTGGTGGCTGATATCCTGGTATCACAGGTCGATGGAGTGCCATATGTCCCTTTTGCCAGAGACAAGGAAAATGATTTCTCTTGCTGTGTAAGAAATGTATCACAAATGTTTGATGAATGTTGTTTTGTTTTTTGGTGTGTCTGTTTTTGTTTGTTTATTTGTAACCCCATAAATCCTCCTATACTCCATCTTGAGATGGACAAAGGTGGCCACTTTTGGACATATGTGCTCCCTACTGAGCAGTTTAAGCCATTATAAGAACCTGATTATTCTCTTAACATTTTTTTATGTCCACTTAAAAAGTAATGGACTTCTTTAGTTATGGTGTTTCAATGCCAATGCATAGATGTATATCAGTATTTTTTACTGGATTCCAATGTTTCAGCCATTTGAAGAAGAAGTATTGAGTAGAAAATCTTTATTAAGTACTTTACAATTTGCTAGAGTTTTGCTATCTCATTTAATACTGTGAAATTATACATATTAAACTACACAGTTTACAGAAGGTACATTTTACTATCAACAAAATTCAATCATTTAAAGAAATAGGCGTTCTAATTTTACATGATCTGTTCGTGATTATTATGTGTCTAAGGTATACTACATATTTAATCATGAGATTTACTGGGTATCTTCCACGTTGTTTCAGTTACAAATCTCTGTCTTTAGCCTTTACTATATACTAATAAGCAAGTATCCTCCTCTGTAGACATCAATGCTGTCTCACTTTTTTGTGCATGAAGCTTTCTGACTATCTCAGTAAAGCACATTCTCTTTGAAAACCTATGATTTTTACCTCTATTAGGCTCTAAGGTTCACAGGGTTAATGACATCTCCCTGCTGCCTTTTTCAGGTGGAACTTTGATAGGTTAAAAGCATTAGGAATTAATAAATGGGGATAAATATACATTTCACCATGTTTTGCACCAAGTATTTCACCTCCTATTGCACACATATTACATCATGGTGAACAGTGGCATCATGTTGCTACTTCAGTGGCCAATTTTTAGGGGTTGCCTATTTTGGCCTTCATTTAATGTTTGGCATCAATCTTTTTTTTTTGTGAATCTCTCTAGTATTTGAGTATTTCTTTTTCTTTCCAATATGATGCTTTGCAATGTGCTTCCTGCTTTTATGTTTAAATCATGAATAATATTGGCAAACGTCATTAATAATGGATAGTCTTTATTACTCAAATTTTAAAAAAAATGATTTTAGTTGAAATTCAATTACTTCATTCACCCCCTTCCTCACTCTGGGTAAGTGGTTCTCAACTTGTTGGTCCTGAACCCTTTAGAGATGTCATATTTGATATCCTCCTAACAGAGACTTACAATAGAATTCATAACAGTAACAAAATTACAGTTATAAAGTATCAATGAAATAATTTTATAATAATAAACCGTAATAACCATAAAATATTATGGTTGTATCCTATGACATGAGTAACTGTATTAAAGTTTTAACCATTGATCCTACCAGCTACACTTCTTCCAATCTGAGTCTTCTCATGACTCTCAAGTTGATCAGTTCTGGGGAAAATAAAACCTATTTCTCCAATCTAGTCCTCCGTGCTCTCTCTGCACGAGCCGTTCTGGGTGACCGCGGCCAGCTGATGCCATTCTCCCTGGGTCGGAGATCCAGCCTCGGCCTTGAAAGTCAGGGTGCCCTGGAAGGACACAAGACCTCAGTTAGTGCTTGCTGTCCTTGCTGAGACCAAGGAGCTGGTGAGCCAAATGACAGGCTAAAAAAACGTTCCATGTCACCTCGACTGGACTCAGGGACCCCTGAAATGCAGCTTTGGGGCTGACCTGAGCTAGCCAGCATCTCCCAGCAGCTTTGAATGGGCTGAATGGGCAGAAGGGAGACAAGGGGAGCGCTTGCGTGACCTCTTCCTTTCTATTACATTTTAAGTACGTTTATAGCTCAACAGAATCCTGCTTTGGGAATTGAGGCTGTGTTTTAAAACTATGCACCTTTTGAAATTTAGTATGCATATCAGTCTTGTAATTATCTACTGAATATCTGTTCTGTTAGGTCGAGACCTGTCCCAGGAGAATCCATATTTACCCACATGGAAGCCTGTGAGGAGTTCAGCACTGATGGAATGTACCAAACCTTGCTATGCCAAGGCCCCATAAAACGCAGAAGAGATAGAACGAGAAAAAAACATCTGTTTTTGTTCAGTGATGTTTTGGATGGGTCTAATATCCTGTGAGTATGTCCCTCAAGCCTGCCATACTATTACAGGCTACACTTTGATTAGACTTTACTGTACAAAAATAAAAGTTTTTGATTTATGTTTTGCTTTATAATTACTTCATTATTTCCCATTTTATTTATTACACATCCTGCCATGTTCCCTTACTTGGTCTCTTTTAAAATCATAGCTTCTTTTTTAATTAATTTTTGTTACACAAATATATGTATATTAAGGTACATATATGTGTGTGGACACACACACACACACACACACACATATATATATATATATATGCTCTTCCTATGGGAGGGGTATTTCTCTTACTGTCAGAATTTCACATTGGCACAGACTTTTTGAAGTAGGGTTGAAGCTTAGTGGACTTTCTTCTGTACACATTTTCACTTTAACAAAGTGAATTATTTAAAGTGGGATTCTGCTATTTGAATTGAGGAAAGAATAGCAACAGTCATGAAAAGGAGAAAGGTGTGGTAGCAGATATCAGCAATTATAGTTATTTCGAAGCTGACTTATGGGTATTGGAAGTTTGTGGACTATACTGTAAAATTTTTCTCAAAAACTATTTAAAATATGAAAGGTAAAATCACTAATTTGACTATTATGTAAGCCTTTGAACTCATAACTTCCAAATTAGTATGAAGAAATGAAAAGCAGACACTATCCCTACACTCATCAGGGGAACTGCCAAGTTCCTGCTTAGTGATCCTGGGGATACTAAGGACTGCTGTGATTGAAGCCAATATATATATATATATTTTTTTTTTTTTTTTTTTGCATTGTTACATGTGAGTACAGAGGTATTTTCTGGTTCACATATAATCTCCAGAGGCCATGATCATAGCCTTCATATTATTTTGAAAAGTATAAAATTGGTCCTGACCGCATCAAGTACATATTTTAAGGGGTATTCTCATCAGTATGTAAATGGATTTTTGGACAAACATCAATAAACGTCTATTCAGTTTTGGGGGGTAAATTTTCTGGACTTCATTTCTGAAGATCTATTTGATAAATTGTGAGAAAAATGAAAGGTGCAGGAGAGAGTTCTCCTATACATTATGGGGACAACCAAACTTAGCGTCTGACCAATGCAGGCCTAAAATAAGTGAATGGCCTAGCTGTCTGTCCAATCTATCCATCTTTCTTGTCATTTCTACTCAGTTCCCCTTTACTCTACAGTTTGAAATCCTCATTTTATTTTAAAAGATAGTAATCAACTCATTTGAAATAAAAAAAATACTGATCATTTTTCACCAATTTGTGAAACAAGTAAATTTCACTTTGACTTTTGAGGATAATGGAAACTAAAATGGGTGGTTTTCTAAAAGAAAATCTATTTGTTCCCCTTTGCATGAATTGCAAAAGCAATTAAAACTGTTCTGAGATTATCATTTATACTGTGAAAAGAGAATTTTCAAGGTTATAAGAGATGATTGGCATTTTTTTCCATTTTCAATGCAGATTATTTCTAATCATAATTATTACAATTAGAAGTTACAGGTTTTATTAAGTATTATTCGGGGGGGGTAATCCAAGATGGTAGCAACCAGCATGCAATATATCTGAGAGGCACAGGATCTGAAACTCCGAAATTGGTGAGTGGAGGTGCTGCTGAACCCAGAACAACCAACATTGAGGCTTCCAGGGAGAAAGGGTAAACTGTGAACTGAGGCAATTTAGATTCAGGTCACCCGAGAACTTCTCCTGGGACTTCACCAGGGAACTTCTCTTTGGACTTCTGGCGACTCAATCCCTAGGTGCTTCCCCTTATCCACCTCCCTACTCTCTCCTTGGCAGAGGCAGAGGAGGTAGCCTACAGTGCCCACAGATCATAGTGTCAAGCCCACAGTGCTGGCTGCTCCTAGCAAAGAAACCTGGCTCAGGATGTGGGATAGAGAATACTCATCCCCACCACCACCACCACCAGGCACTCCCCTAGGACCGGCTGCCATTATCCTTAACTCGCAGAGGTGGAGCTGTAGAGGCAGCTTCCAGCATCTGCCACAGAGCAAAGTGGCGAGCCCCCAGTGCCCGTGGCTCCTAGCACAGCACACAGTGCTGGCAGGCACCAAGTTCTGTGGCTACAGCACCACTGAGCTGACTGTTAGCATACACCCACATTGGCCCCAGCAGGATCAAATCTGAGAGTAGAGAATAAGGGGAACCACTGTGCTTTCAGATTGGTCCTGCTAGACAGTGACTGTGCCTTCAAGTGAGTGCTTGCAGAGCCCCAAATCCAGGGACCCTCTACACAAGCAGCCAGACATCAGATCCCTACCACCCACACCCCTGTTGTGGGCAACACAGGATTCTTGGGCAGCGTCCTCAACATTGGAGCCTCTGCTGTGCGAGTCTATCAGTGAATTCCAGGCACACAATTCCTGGAGCCCAGATACAACTGTATACCAGTGGCCTGTAGGCAACTGAGGTAGTCAGGGAATCTGTGCCTACACACCGCACCCACTAATAGCACCTGTGAATAGCGCCAGCCAGCATTACATTCCTCCCATAGGTACAGCAGAAACACCAGTGCGCACACTCAAACCAGTGGACCTCTCTCCTCTTCCTTAAAAATACTCCAGACACCAGAAAAAGATTGACTCAGTCTGAAGTACAGACTCCAGGAATAAACAGTGAGGATTACAGATAAACAGATGGTCAGAGGCTGGTGTAAGAACACACACAACAAAATCACAACATGGCTTCAACAGCAACCCCCAAAATCAGTGGACATTTCAGTTTATCAGAAACACAAGAAAATGACTTTAAAACTATGCTTATCCAGTTAATAGAGGAACATAAAGAGGAAATAAATCTCTCAGAGAAATAGCCACACAAACAGAGGCACATAGGAAGGAAACGGACAAAGCTCTCAAACAGCCAAACAAGTAGAGGCACAATTAGTGACATACAAAGAGGAAACAAACAAAAATAGAAGCCGTTATAGAAAGGTAGGAATCCACATTCAAACAGATAAAGGAAACGGTATAAGACATGAAAACAGAATTAGAGTCAATAAAGAAAACACAAACAAAGGAAATCCTGGAGCTGGAGAACTTAGAGAAAAGATCAGGAACCACAAAGGTAAGCATCACCAATAGAATACAAGAGATGGGAGAGAGAATCTCAGGTGTTAAAGATACACTTACAGAAATTGATATGTCTCTCAAAGAAAAAGAAAATCAGAAAAGTTCCAAACACAAAAAATCCAAGAAAACAAGGACACCATGGAAAGACAAAATCCAAGAATAATAAGGAATAGGTGAAAAAGGTCCAAGGCTCCAAGGTCCAGAAAATATTTTCAAGAAAATCATAGAAGAAAAATTTTCCAACTTAAAGAGATGTCCATAAATATACAAGAGGGCTACAGAAAACCAAATAGATTAGAGGAGAAAAGAAACTCCTTGTGTCACATCATAGTCAAAACACTAAACCTACAGAACAAAGAAAAATAAAAGCAACAAGGGAAAAGGGCCAAGTACCATATAAAGGTAGACCTATCAGAACCACACCATATTTCTCAACAAAAACTATAAAAGCCAGAAGGGCCTGGGTAGATGTCATGCAGACTTTAAGGGACCACAGATGCCAACCCAGTCTACTATACCCAGCAAAGCTTTCAATCAACATAGATGGGGAAAACAAAATATTCCATGACAAAAACCAAACAAACAATACCTACACCACAAACCAGCCTTACAAAAGATACTAGAAGGAAAACTCCAAACAAAAACATCTACATCCAACAAAACATAGGATATAGATAAGTACACAACAAAAAATCAAAAGAATAGAAGAAATGAAAAACAGTAACACCACCAACCCCACAACAAAAGAAATTAACATTCATTGGTCACTATTAACTATCAACATCAATGGACTCAACTCTCCAATAAAAAGACACAGACTAACAGAATGGTAGCAGAAACAGGATGGAACATTCTGCTGCACCCAAGAAACACACATCTGCAACAAATATAAACACTACGTCAGAGTAAAAGGGCTGGAAAAAATGTTTTTCCAAACAAATGGACCCAGAAACAAGCTTGAGTAGCTATCCTAATATCAGATAAAATAGCCTCTCAACAAAAATTAATCAAAAAAGATTAGGAGGGGCAGTACATTCTCATCAAAGAAAAAATCCACCAAGACTACATCATAATTCTGAACATCTATGCCCTAAATACAAGAGCACCTACATTTGTAAATGAAATATTATTAAAGCTTAAATCACATCGATCTCAACACCTTAATAGTTAGAGACTTAAAACATTCCATTGTCACCAAGGGACAGATCATCTAGAGAGAAGGGAAATAGGGAAATAAAGGCACTTACAGAGGTCCTAAATCAAATAGACCTAATAGAGTCCATTTGATTTCACCCAAATTCAAAAGAGTATACCTTCTTTTCAGCACCTCATAGAACCTTCTCCAAACTAGACCATATAGTTGGTCACAAAGCAATCCTCAACAAATACAAGAAGATTGAAATAATCCCTTGTATTCTATCTGACCACTATGGACTAAAGCTGGACCTCAACGACAATGAAAATAGCAAAAAGCCTACACACTCATGGAAACTGAACAATTCGATGACAGCTGGGTTAAGAAAAAATCAAGAAATAAAGACTTCCTAGAATTCAATAAAAATGAAAGTACAACATACCCAAACTTATGGGGCACAATGAAAGCAGTGCTAAGAGGAAAATTCATAGCACTAAGTGCCCTCAAGAAGAAATTTGAAACATCTTGTACAAGCAACTTAATGGCC